>JAPYYQ010000140.1:481-97508 GCA_030522585.1 Anagyrus pseudococci | reverse complement strand
GCCACATGTGCCCAAACGGTCCGACTTTACCGTAGCCCATCGGTAATTTTTACAGAAATCGTCGATAATTTCTATTGGTTTTTTCTCTCCGTGTATAAGGAAGACACGAAAAAAAAACAACTTGTTTACGATACGAGTATTCTTTCATTCACGATAAGACGGGCTATTGTTATCCGTATACATTCTCGTATATGAAATTTGAAATTCGGTGTATGTACATAAATAAACGGAGCAACGTTATACTCCGAGAGAAAACTCTGTCAAAGTTTACTGATTTTCGCTCAAACAATATACAAAAATCCAACTGCAAACCTCCAAACGAATTTGCTGTAACGACGAGAGGCGGAAGTGCCCAGTCAGGGCGAGCGCCCGTTTTCTCACAATCAATTCCATCCAGCGCGTTCTGTATTACTGTCGTCTCGTCTAACAAGCCTCTCTCTCTCTCCTTCGCGGCATCCTACACCCTTCTTATACGTCCCCATAAGTGGCGCGCCACGCCCGCGGCCTCTCTACTCCAAGTGATTTAACGAGCGCAAAAGTGCGAAACTCTCTCTCACTCTTTATGTCTCTCGACTACTCAATCCCTCCTCCCCCCCCCCTTTATCCCACTTCCTTCTTATACATTATTTCCCGCCTTCTCTCGCAGTTTTCCGAGATGTATTACGGAAAGACGTATAGCACGGTAGGGCAAAAGCGCTGAAAGGCCCCAAAATGCTGACCGCTGCGGGCTCACGCGTTCTCTTTCTCCGGGTCTGATGTATGTGTCCTCGGAATTCAAGGGGGGCCTTTTGCGAGGACTCAAAGAGCTTTTGATTTTCCGGGCGGGACCGTTGAGTTTTTCCGTTATTGCCGCTCTATATGTGCCAGCAGCACCAGCCTGATAATGATGACCACACGACAGAAGGAGAGAGAGAGAGAGAGAGAGAGAGAGAGAGAGAGAGAGAGAGCTGCGGGAAGTTTTTAGCCTCAGCTGCGCGCCTCTCTATGGCTATAAGGGAACAATAATGGGAAAAGGGGGTTTCGATTTAATTTAACACTGGCCGTTGAGATTCGACGCTATTTGAAAGATCTTAATTGATTTTTCAACTGTGAATTGTGTGCAGCGACGCTTCGAATTTCAAATCGATAAAAAAAAAATAAATAAACGATCTGGTGAAATTATTATACGTAATGAAAATAAAAAAATTGTCAACGCGCTCGAGGGATTACGCATAAAAGCCGACGTATAATCAAAGTACGCGCACGCGCTCATAAGGGTATATAAATGCAGGCGAAGATTTCGGCGCGTGCAGGCCTCTCAAAGCGAGTATTTATCATGCGGGGAGCGAGCCGTATTCAGGTAGACACAGGAAATTTACATGCCGAGAAGGAGGAGAAGCGTAAAAGGACGGGCCCGCCTTTCACCCCTCCTCCCTGTGATTGACGATGGACGGCATATACATATGGGCGACGGTATACAGGACGGTATATAGGCGCGTGCGTTTCGGCCTCCCCTTCTTAATTATTAACGTCGGTATTCAAATAGCGCCACGTGCCAAGCGCGCGCGCGTACGCGTGTCCTGATTTTCTGCAGGTACAGGATATAGGCAAACGCGGCTATTGTAATTTTGCGTATTGGAACGATCTCTTTTTTTTTCAAGCTTGCTTTTTTGTTTCTTTTGCTTATCTCTAATTTCATAAAAAGCCTCGCGTTTATTCTTGTTATTCGATGAAATTTGGAAAATACTCAAGAGAAAACACGGCCGGGGAGTAAAACGAGGCAGCGAGTCAATTTAATCGAATCCCGATTCTGCGGCTTGTTGATGTTTATTCAACAAAAATATACAAACGCCGCTGGCGCGCGACGCCGAGCGTAAGTTATTTTTCGATTAATCGAGCTCCACTCGCTCCTCCTCTCTCTCCCTCCCTCACTAGCCACTTCCAAGTCTTACCAAATTCGAGCTAAGTAGTATAAGCGAAACGAGAAAACGAAGTCGCTTATTATGCCTGGGCACACACACATACACGCAGCCACACAGGCTTAATAGTATAGGATACGGAGGAGTTGAACGAGGGTCTTTTTGGGGGGCGATAGTAGTGCGGGCGTACGAACGGCTGTTTATCAACGAGTATGGGGGAGGGAGGCAACCGAGGAAATGCGCCTAGCGTATCGTCTTTTTCTCCTCTCTCGCGAGAGCCCGGGGAGAAAAAGAGAGCGCGAGGGAGAGATGGAAAAAACGGCCACCCTCCGGAGCTTTGGCTCTCCGGCATAAAAAGAGACAGAGGGAGAGAGAGGAGAGCATTGCGAGAGGGGACAAGTTGGCGGCCGTGAAGGAAGACGAATGAGATCGGAGAAGACGTGGAGCGTAGGGGAGACGACGTCCACGACGACGACGACGACGACGTTGCTATGACTCGGGCGCCATTCGATCTTGCTCTCTATCCCACCCCATATAGACGCGAGAGAAAGTAAGCGATGAAACGTAGGGAGAGAGAGAGAGTAGTAAGAGGGATAAGGACAGGATAGAGCCTGGCGAAAAAAAAAATCAATTTCGAAAAAGCCAGTGGGGCGACGCTCGTCCTCCATATACACAGCGAGTCCGTCTGTGTGTGTCCCTCTTTCTCTCGCTTCAGCGGAGAAAATCTGCCAGCTAGAGTGCGCGACGGGCTTTTCACCGGCCGCTCTCCGCAATCATTTATCTTGCCTTTTTTTTCCTTTCTCTCTCTCCCTGCTCGTGAGACTTGCTCGATCGTTCTCTCAAGAGAGCGAGAGAGAGAAAGGAAAAAAAGGAGAAAAAGAAAAGAGTCGAGAGGAGAAAAAGAAGGCGAGCGGGCATTGTGAGCAAAATTATTAGGGAAGCGCGATTGTTAAGATAATGAAGCTCGTCAGAGAGAGCAAGAGAGAGAGGAACTGGGGGTTCGAGGAGTGTGAAGTTTCCGAGGACACGCGGAAAGGGGGCAGTATGGCCGTTGATTTTTTTCTCTCTCTCCCCCCCCCTCTCTTTCCTCTCTCTCTCTCAGCGAGCGGTCATTGTGCAGTTTTATGGACGCCTCGGGAATCGGGGCTATTTGATTTTCTTTGTGGGCACGACAGTCGCAATAAATTCCCGTTTTGGGCACGACCGGGCTAGCCAACTCGTGAAATTACGCCGAGGACCGCGCGTTTTTGGCTTTTTAATTTTCCCCCAAAAGCCCGTTATAATACAACAGTTGAATTTCGTGAACGGCGAAGCTTGAACTGAGAAAATTTCGAAACACGGGCTTCGATGCGCATCGAGTTTGCCGACGATTTACCGGTAAATACCGGATAATGTTTGGCTGGTTTTGACGCACAACCTTGCTGTTACATTTGTTTAATACAATTTTTTTAATAAATAAATTAAGAATTATAAGTATTATAAAAATATAAAAATAAGAAGTAGAAACGAACGAGCCAATCCGCAGGTACACAGATATCCGAGCGTTTTCATAATGGCGCCAGCGCCATGCCAGAAAACCGAGTAGTCGCCGTCCAGGAGCCCCCATCATCGTATCGCGCGCATAAAAAACGCAACGCAAGGGTGCGCAGAGTACAGAAGGGGGGCGCCCGGGCCCACGCCCCTTCGGAGTAAAAAACAAGCGACGAAGCCACAGCCAATACTCTCCACCCAAAGACTCTTTATTCGCTCTCAACGCCATCGAGGGGGGTTGGCTCTCTAGTCTCATCCGATATTGCCGTAATATAAATATCGGTATTAGCTACTGATATTTGCCGATTGGTAAACACGAGAGGGGGATCGCGATAAATTAAAAAAAAAAGCTGGTGACAAAGTGCGTGGGCGATCATCCCCAGAGCGTTTTCCTCGGCACGTCGTTTGCGTATACGGTATATAAGGCTCTCTTACTCTACCCTTCTGTTTTGCGCTATCGCACGTATTTTGTCGCGCTTATAATGTTGATCGATGCAGACGTTTTTCTTCTAATTTTCGTAAGTCGAGAGGGCCATAAAGAAAGAGCCGGGAAAGGAGGAGGAAGAGGGCTGATAAATAAACGAATTGCGAATCCCGCGAGGAATTATTATTGTACATTATACGTATATCGGGAAAGATTAAAAAGGTCCATAAATATGGCGTTTGTGTATATAAATACAAACAGAATTGTGCGAACGAGGCTCGGAGTAGACGCGACCAGTCCATACAATGTATTTATGAGCGAGCTAGGCTGCTTTATTGAATTGATATTTCAAAAAAAAAGTCGATCTTTCGCGCATCGATGCGCCAGCAGCGGCAGTAGCGGTGAATTTAAGTGCGTTTGGTATATAAGGGAGGAGGGGGAGGAGGATGGATGGGTCTTTGTGTGTGTACGCTGGCGAGACTAAAAAGTGTGAAGACCTGTCGACGGATGATTGATCGAGTGGGCAAAAAAATGATTTTCAAGCTCGACGAGAGAGCGAAGGAGAGCGTGAAATCGAAAATCTACCGATCTAAATGCTCTTATATAGGGCTACGGGGGAATAGCCGTACATGCCCTTTCGTCGAATCTTATTTTCCTTTTTCTTTCTTTTTTCCAGAGTCGCTCAAAATCTCGACTGTCCCCCTCCTCTGTGTCGATCGCTATGATTTCGAATGAGACGTGAGTTGTCAAGAAATTTTCATTTTGATCCCGTATCTCACTCTCTTAATATAGGACGAATATAGAGTCACAATTATACATTAAAAAGTAACTTTCTTGGTACGCTTTACGCGCGAAGCAATCGAAAATCCTTTTTTTTAAACAAAAAAGTTATTAACACGTATTTATGAAATACAATATAGATAGAATTTTCAATATTTACGTAATTGGCGCGCATATAAAACGACCCTGAAACATCGTAGGCAAACGAATGGACAAAAATACATCTAATAGAGAATAGAAGGGCAGAGTGGGAGAGGGGGGTGTCCCTATAAACCGTATAGTCGACCATAAAAACAAATGTTACGCTTCCCAGTCTCCGATACAATCATTCGCTTCGGCGCAGCAGCTCTCCTCCACACACTGTAATCCCTATACGGCACCTCCGTACACACAGCCAAGACTACTTCGCCTATTCCTTAAACCGAGCCCCGCACTTATACTTCCTTGACGTCAAAAAAAAAAGAGAGGAGAGGGAAAAAAACGAAGCAAGGCAAATCGCAGTCATAACCCGAATCGGGCACGGGGACCGCAGTTGCCGTCTTTCGGAGCAAAGCGACCGCGCGTATAAAGAATAGGCCGGTGCAGCACGCGCCGCTCGCGCGTTTTCTGTATACGTGTGTCGCGCGCGCCGCCTGTATACATATAGCTTTTCGACAAAAAGAGAGCGAGAAAAGCGAGAGGAAGAAGAGAAAAAAAATGGTCAAACGAAAATCCGGTGGTCAGCCTCTCCCCCCCCCTCCCTCTCTCTTTTGGCTATTGTGCCTGCAATCCGCCCCTCGCGTGGCCGGTGCCCTCGCACGCACACACTCGCACACACACGCGTGTCCAGGCTCCCCCCGAGTAGCTCTTTCTCTCTTTCTCTCCCTGAACGCAGAGAGAGCGAGAGCAGCACACGCGGACAAACAACTGGCAGCTGACCCACGCGCTCTCCCTCTCTTCATCTCTCTTCATCTCGCGTGCGCGTACACGCGCCCTCCCCGGGCTTGACCCACACTTACGGCTCATCTGCTGACACCACCCCTATGTATTTTTTCCGCGCACGTACGGCGTATAACAGAGGGAGAAAAAGAGAGAGAGAGAGAGAGAGAGAGAGAGAGAGAGAGAGAGAGCACGTCAGCCTTGGCCCTATAGCTAGCTCCGCTGCGTTGAATTGCTTTTTCCTATAGGCGCCTATATATATGTATACGGGAAATTTAGGCGATCGACGAGCGCCAAGAACCCAGAGCTGCGGACGTTTTGAGGCTTCCCTGAGAGTCTGTATATGTGCGGGCGGGGGCCTTGCGTGTCAGTCTCCCTCTCCTCCGTTGGGCCTCTGCCCTGTCTGCATCCTCGCTGGCTAATCATCGGACCGGCTGCTTTTTTTTCGGAGTAGCTGGTTTTCTTATTTTTTTTTTCTTCTTTTTATGGTGATGGATTGATGAGTTTCGATGTACGACGATGGGAATGGATCGTTAATTGGTTATGATTAAGAGAACTACATATCGCGTGCGGATATTAATTGTCGGTTATAGATTGCCGGTGCGTATAATGACCGCGTGAATTTCGATTTGTTCTTTTGTATACAAAGCGAGATGCAATACACGCCGATTGAGACGAGAAAATCAGTGTTTTTTCTCCTTTTTTATGAAACTGATTCTCCGAACTTCGTCGCTAGTCTTCAAAGATATTTACTCAGGAGAAAAAGGGAGAAAAAAAAATTGGAGCGTATGTCGTTCTACGCTTTGAGAAAAGAAGGAAAAGCGCGCAGGAAAAAGAGCGCACAACGAATACACACTATGTGAGGGCGTCGGAGAAGAGAAGGAGGGGGTGCGGGGACTGCAGAGACCGAGCAAGAGAGAGATAAATCGAGGGAGTAGGAAAGCACCGGGCGCGCGTCGTTGTACATAAGGCGGATAATGTCATGACGAGTGAGTAAGAAAGAGGCAGAGAGAGAGAGAGAGGTATACAGGGAAAATGAGCGTGTATAGAGCAGGCGCGCGTCAGGCACGCGTGTGCCTCTGCTCAGGCCGATTTTCACCGCATTTGCCAACTCGGGCGTATATACACGGTGCGCGTTTCGTATTTCGGTCCCCCAGAAAACGAGAAAATTCAGCTCTCTCCGCAGCATATGAAAGGGGTTATACGGCGGCAAGGGAGAAAGGGCTCGATCCCAAAGCGTGTCGTATCCGTACTTTGGGAAATGCGCTCTCTATACCCCTTTCTATTTTCGCCGCTTGTCCACGCTCTTTCTATTACAATGCATCCTAGGGGCCTGGATGTATACGCTGACGTGTGTGCGCCACGCGGCTCTCTTTTTCTCTCTCTCTCTCTCTCTTCTATTGTGCGACATTTGAATATGCGCGTTCAAGCTGGGCATTCTGTTGTAGGCGCGGAAAAACCGTTTTTCTAGCAGCTCGCCGTCGATCTCTGCTTGGAAATTTGGAGGATGTGGAGGAAAAAAAACGACCCGGATGCCGAGTGTATTGTATTGCGAGTTTTTATGCTCGACTCTTGTTGCCTTACGCGATAAGTATATTGTATACGTAATGAAAATGACTAAAAAAAAACTAAAATAAGAAAAGAGAAAATCGATCGCTGCTTTGGGAAAATAGAAAGATAAGATTGCGATTTACAGAAAATATCGAGAGCGCTGTATGACTCATAAATCGTCTATACAGCTCAACGACAAAAAATTTTCCCTCTGTTTCTCTCTTCTTAGTTTTTCGCGATAACTCGGATATACACGCTCGATGCGAGAGTAAAACAAAGTGAGAGAGAAAGAGAGCTAAAACCGAGCTGTAGCCCGCCTCTTTTCTGCATGTTGACACGTCCGACTCGATAAACAAAAATGTCACGACTAAGAAGACACCAGATGACTTGTCTTACACGATTAGTGTAGTGTCGGCGTTTTGTTCCCTCCTCCCCGTGTTAATGCCGAGGACTCTTTCCTTTGCCCCCTGACGAATGTCGCTCGCTTTTACTTGGCTCAAAAATTATCTCTCAACTCGTGTTTATCTGCTACTCTCATATTTTTTTCTTTCGCTTTTCAAGCGTAAGGTAAATAACGTTTAAAGAATAGAAGAAAGGCCTATTTTAGTTTTTCACGAAAATAAAAGCAGCGCTCTCGAATTACTTAGCAGTTATGCGATTGTGCACATTAAAACGTATATATCTGTAACGCCTAATAAATCATAGTGTTTGTGGGGGCAAAAAATATACGAGTAAATTTATATTCCAAGGAAAAGAAAAACGATAAAAAAATAGATTACAATATTTTCCGAAGAATAAACAAAAAAAAGAGAGGAAAAATTTCTCTATATCACCCTGACACGCCTTTCTCGTCCGAGCTAACCATATGCGCTGTCGAGGATAATTTTTCATTTTTGTGCGAAAACAAGACTCGTTGACGGGGTGTGTGTGTATATATATATATCTCTACGGCCCACAGTATAAGGCCGTATACGTCGATACCTGAAAAAAAGGACAAGAGAGCCTTATGTCTGGATGCGAGGATGAAAGAGAAAACGGTCCGTATCATGCGGGGGTGTCGTTTAAACAGCTGCGCCGTATAACCCTTTTTCCACATAAGCAGCACGAGAGGCTCGAGTTTTAGCGGAATAATATTTTTTCTGCCCTCATGGATCCTCGTCCAATTCATTCTCCGTACATTTTGGAAATTCGAAACTGACATTTTGTATCGTGCATTTCCTTGCAATTGTCGGAACATTTTTTTTCTTTATTTCTTTTATGTTTCTTAATAATAATAGAAAAAACGAATTTTTTTGTTCAAATTACAACTGCAAGTTATGGAACAATTTTTTTTTTTATAAATTAAGCTACGTTAGTTTAATGATAATTTCTAGTGACTATATACGTGAAACGTTTTAAGGTTGAATCACTGGTTACGAGGGTCATTAAACATTAGCGGCTCTCTTCACGAACAATGTCTCTTAATGAACAAGAGTACGTCGCGTTAAGTCGTTAAAATGAAAGCGAGCGCGCACGTGAAAAAGATTGGAAAATCGCTTTTTCTCGGTTTTTTCTTTTTCCTTTATTTTTGTCCGAGTCTACACTTTCGAAAAATGCGCGTATAACGATGTGGTGCGTACAATCGAGCCAACGATTACTATCTTTTCCCTTATCGAATTTCCAAGAAGGTTGGCGCCCCGACGTTGAGCCTGTAATTAAAGTGACTCTCGGTTAAATAATTCGGAATGTAAAAGAAGAACCTCAAAATCGAACGCGAAAACACCCGCCCTCGATTGCACCTCTCTCGTTATATCATCCCGAAAAAAGGGAAAAGAAAGAGCCTTTGCGAAGGCGAGAATGAGACAGACAGCGGATTTTTCCTATACCTCTTTTTCTCCATGCTCCGCGAAAAAGGGGCATAAATCTCGCAGGCCCAGCACTGTGCATTGGCGCGTGCGCCGGGGCACGACCTTTTTTCCCCGGGCAGACTAAGCTCTTCTTTCCGGCCGAGAGAGTGGCATTTGCATGCCTCCTCGACCTCTAAACAGAAATTTACATCCCTTTTTTCCCCGGTATTATAGCAATTGGCGCTGGGTTACAAGATTGTTTTTTCAATTGACTTAAATACCCCGACATTGGAGTGTAAAAGGCGAATGGAGCGGTACTACGTAGTAAAGGCCCGATCAAATTGAGGGAGGCTTAAGACTATTTACAGCCAACGCAAATTTACGATGAGAGAGTCGCCGACTGTACACCTAAAGAGAGTATGGTTTACGGTAATTTATTATGCAAATAAGAGACGGATAGAACGAGAGAGAGATGGGCTGGAAGAAAAAAAAGAGGTGAGCCAGGCAAGAGCTTGAGAAAGAGGACCGGGTATGTGCGCGCGGAAAAAATGCCGACGACGACACGCGCTACTGCCTGCGCGCAAATCTCAAGATTTATGGCGAGAGAGAGGTTTAAGCGTGCGGCTGAGGATAACCGGCGTAAGGACTCTGACTTTTGCCAAAAATGGCAGAGGCATGAAGCTTTTGCCTCTCTGCGTGTAAAAACGGGATCTAGTCGGAGAGCTGCTTACGTGCGGCTCGATATGCTTATTTGTTTAACGCTCGTCTTTAGCTTTGGCAGAGACATAGGTTTGCCGGGAAGCAAACCTAGTTGTTTTCCACAGACGGAATTTTAACGATATTTGACATTACGATTAATTCGATACTGCGAAGTAATAAAAGGCAGCAAAAAAAAAATAACGAACTGGTAAACCGTTCTTTCCATCCCCCTCACATTCTTTTGTACCTAAAAACTCGGCCTTCAAACTTCGTCAGGTTTCGAGGAAGAGACTTTGGCGCTGACCTGCTTCACATTTTTTCTTGCATACTTCGTTGGAAAGAGAAAAACAAATGAAATACAATGCACTTCAACCAAAAAAAAAGAAGGAAGAAGAAACCAACGGAAAACCTCGAAGTTGCACGTGCGGAATAACAGTCGAGCGTGGTCTTCAAAACGGTTCCCGGCTCTCGAGACCTGAGGTTCCGAGCGCGAGGTGCGTATACTCCTTTCGCAGCCGAGGAGAGAAGGCACAATAAAACTCGAAAGACCGTAAATCTTGCCTAACAAGACGCAGGTTTTTACGCTGGGCCCAGCTCATAAGCATACCGAGAGCTCTCTAGCTTGTCCTCTCTCTCTCTCTCTGTCCCTTCCATAAAACGAGCCGTCCTCCTAAAGCCAAAATAAAGAAGATCTCAGGCGCGATTCTAGACATGCAAATTAGCCCTCCAGCCTAGAATACTCGGCCGTGTACATTTGTACCCGGTCTGCTTTAATCCTTTAATTAACGTTTATTTTTGATACAATTGTTATGGGTTTTGATTTTTTTTTAATTGCTTGCAACTATAACTATTAGGTGTGTAAAAGGGTACGCACACAGCGAGACTCATTAAAAAGGCATTAAAGTACGACGACGCGTTCAGGTGCAGGTAGACGTTTTTTTTTCTCTCTTTTCGAAAGTCCAAGGTAAATCGAGATCGAAAGTATTTTCGAAAGTTTCGTGAACCGAACGCAGGCGCGTTACGTTCTTAAATTCACCAATACAATCCAGCGTCGTAGGATAAATACAAACCGTAAACATTTAAATAGACACAAAGCGATGTATGCACGATTTCACACTCGTCCGCGCTATTTTCTAGCTCAAGCTCGGCCTTTAAGAGCTTTTTACGTAACCCTACCTATAGAGAGCCTGTGAAGCAGTCGAAAGCTAATTGACGCTTTGTTTTTAAGACAAGGGAAAAAACACAGGAATTAATTTGTGGAACGTAAGAAGAAAAAAATTCGATACGCCTCGGCGAAGCCTTGCCACGTCACTCAATGTACTCGAAATAAAAATAACCAGACGAGTCAAGTTTTAACGATTTTTTAACCCCACCCCTGCCCCCTTCGAGGAAAAGACAAAGCTTTTTAAAACGTTATACATTTTTCCGAGAAAAATCAATCTTGAGAGACACGCAATTGTTACGCATTTTATTTTCTCTAAAAACAAAGATTCTTTTTTGTTTTGAAAGCTCTTCTCCATTTTGCTTGGGAAATACACTTGCATGCGAGAGGGCAAAATCGAACGCGGGCAGCGCAGTAGTTGGCTCGCCTTGATTTACGAATTATTGTCGCCTAGACAATCGCATTTATGACATTACAATCAATAAATTTCACCGGCTCTCGGGGGCGCACCGCACTCAGGCGAGCGAGAGAGAGAGAGAGAGAATAAAAAAATCATCAAAAAGTTAACGAGGATAGGGCTATAACAACCGTCAGTCCTAATCCCATCTATTTGCTTCCAGACGTGATCCGTTTTAAATCACAATTAGCAAAAGTCGGATGAGTTGTGTTTGTCTCTCTCGGTATGCGTGTATGCGCCGTCGTCGGGAATATTGGCGGAAAAAAAGAGGGGCCGGTTGGGAATATTGAGGTGCCATTAAAAAGGTTTAACAAGCCTCTGCACTTTTCCATGAATATTAAATGAAACTAAGCCTTCATAATAACGTTATTTACGACCTGCAATTTTGACGACAAAGTCACTTTATACTGCCGGTTGTCTGTATAGACGAGGCTTCCGGCTTTTCGGCACTCGGCCTCGAGAACTACTTGACCGTAGGTCAATTAAAAAACCTATACGTGCGCCTAACGTTGCACGACTACTTTGTTTATGCAAATTTTGTTGATGAATTTTCCAAGAATCGAATTGTCGATCGAAGCATCGAATTTTACAGAGTGACATTATATATCGTTTGAAAATGTCGAAAGTAAAGAAATTACTTTCTACATTAGAATAATCGGATAATCGAATAAATTTTTTGTTTACAAACATCGTGCGTATCAGCGTTTGTTGAACAACGACAAATTCGTAGTAAACATTTACAATAATCGATAGCAAATGTGGCCCTTTCATTGTAAGGCCCGACGGTAAACACGCACGAGAGAGAGAGAGAGAAAAACGAGCCAAAGAAAATCCACTTCGAAAACGACGTAAGTCCAAAGAGGAAAGGACCGGAAGAAAAAAAAAGTAGGCGCGCAGAGCTAGGAAAGCGGGACCCCGTACAGTATAACGCGAGCCGCAAAAAGCCGAGATAACGGAGAAAAGGGATATTGCCACGAAAAGAAAAAAGAAAAGCAAAAAAAAGAAGAAGTAAAGTAGAGGGGAAACCCGGGCGAAAAGAGGTACGGGGTAGAAACAGTTAGCCCTCTGCTCGCTCCTCCCTCCATAACTTAACTGTTTTAACTGTAAAAGTGCCATAAAGAAGAGAACGGAATATCTGCCGCTTAGAGAGAGAGAGAGAGAGAGAGAGAGAGAGAGAGCCCTTTTTGGCCAATAAGCGAGAGAGGAAAAAAGGAGTAAGAGCAGGGAGAAAAAAGGGTTGCGAGCTCTCTTTCTCGCAAAGACCCAATTGCCGGGCGGGTCTTCTTAATTTTTTTTTCTCTCTCTCTCTCTCTTTCCCCATGCTGACCCGGGCACGCGCGTGCGCTTTATATAGGCAGATGAAGGAATTCGTTCGCGAGGCGGGGCAGGGGACGAGTGTTTTCCGGTGTTTACCGAAACTTTTTGCCGCAACTTTCCACGAGCTTTTTTCCGAGCTTGAAACCATTGTTTTTGCCAGGGTAGAAGAAAAGGCTTGTTTGCTCTGAGGATCAGAACGAGCGGGCAGTGCGGGGTGAGTGAAAAAAAAATCGGTGGAACTTACGCTTTCCCGGGTGGGAAAAGAAAGCCGAGCAATTAAAAAGCGCTTAAGAATGTTCTTAAATCGCTTTTCAAGTACATATCTCTGTACCTGTTTTCTCCAAAACTTTACAATGTCCTTAAAAAAACGTCTTATTTACAGACGAACGACATTGTCTTCCTCCCCCTTGTTATAACGCGCGGAATATACAGGGCCAACAAAGACGTTTCGCGACGAGAGAGAATAGCGCATTACAAGAGCCCTGGGTCCCCCTGTGCGTTGGATGGCTTGACCAAATGACCGTCGACGCGCGAAATTCCCTCCTATCTCTTTCTCTTTCGTATTCTCAAGAAAAGGGAGCATAGAGGCAGCAAGTCGAGGCACCCCTCGAGAAAGCGAGAATATTGTCATTGGTCACTTTGCGCACGCGCCTCCTTCCTGTACACACACGCGCGTCTATATATACGTGTGGGTCATATATGGGATGGAGAAAAATGGACGCGTGCTGGAGAGGGAGAGAAAAAAAATGTGCGCGATAGGCAAGAAAGAGACGTTTTTTGGAGGAGGGTTGCTCCCCCAAGAAGAAGAAGAAGAAGAGGAGAGACACGGGGAGGGTGAAAGTGCGTCGTGCGTGCATAGACCGAGTGAAAACGGAAAAAAGGGAAAATGTGCGGCAAGGAGGGGGCGGCGACTCGAGGGCCCCTGCTGGTAGGGAGAAAAAATGTTGGGAAAAAAAGTTATGATAAAAAGCCAGATAGAGGGTGGGGGGGATAAGTTTCCCCCGAGCGAATCCATGGCTGTATTTACGTAGAAACGAGTGGGAGTATCGGGCTAATGTTTATAAACGCAATTTATACATGTATTTTTCTATTTATTCAGCCAGGAGAGTCAACGATTATTTCGTTGCAAAAATATTTATGCTTATTACGCTTATTTCTCCTTTCTCTGTGCCCTCTCTTTCTCTCTCTCTCTCTCGCATTCACGCAAAAGCCGGCCTTGTGTTTAGGTATATAATGTGCACAGAGAAAAATGATTTAACCCCCTATAAAACGATTTTGAATATTACCTGCTTGCCGTGCACCTCCCACCCCTGACTTATAATCTAAAATAATCTCTTTAGGCCCCGGTTTTGCACGATCAAAAACGAGCAGTGCGTATACACAACTCCCTCTTCTGCGCATAAACAATATATCCAACAATAAAGAGAAACTCAACGTTTTGTCCGCACCGAACAATGGGCCAAAGTTAATCCCCTAATTAACGAGAATCAATCGGTTTGCGTACACACACACGCAGGTATACACGACAACAATAGCAAAATGTCAAAGCGTCTCTCTCTCTATATGCGTACATTATCTCCCTGACGCATTTTTTTACAAAAAAAGAAAAAAACAACGCGTCGTCTCGTAGAATACGAGCTTGCAAGCGCCTGATAAGGTGAAAGCACGCGCGCGCGCGCTTTTGTACGCGAGGAAGAAGGAAGAGGAAGTAGTCGGAGAAAGCCCTCGCTCCCGTAAGCGATCGCGCGCAGCCTCGGCTCCAGAAAAAAAAACACACACAGAGAAAGCGAGCGAGCAGAGGAAGGTCGACGTGAAGGAAGGAGGAGGAAGGGGGGGGGGGGGAGGCGAAAAAAGGGCGAAGAAGGGAAAAAGGGTGAGTAGGAGGAGGTGGTGGCCGAAAACGGAGGTGGCAGCGGAGGAGGACGCTTTTTTTCTCTCCCTCGGCACGTGCGCGCAGGAGTATAGAAGGAGGAAAAAGCGCAAAGGATGGATGTGTGCGTGTGTATCAGGGACACGCGGGTGGGGACTGCAAGCTTTAGCGTCGTCGCGTGGAAGCCACCCCCCACCCCCTTGTCCTATCGCGTCGATCTCGTGTGTGTAGGCTCAAGAGAGGGAGAAAGAGAAAAAGCCACCCTACCGAATCGAAGATGAAAACGAGCCTCGACGACTCTCTCTCGCTCCATTTTTATTCGACGTGCGCCTCCGAGATAGCTCGAGCTCTTTTTCTCTCTCTTGCTTGCGCGTGGGAGGAAGTTCGCTGTATTAACGAGAGGGAAAGAGAGAGCGGATCCCTTTTCGCCGCTTTTTTCCCTTTCGCGCGCGTTTATTGCGCCGCCTCGACTTTCGTTTTACGCGTGGCCTTTTATTCCGAGTCAAGGGGGAGGAGGAGGAAGAGGGGATGAGTAATTTTTCCCGATCGATTTTCGCCGGAGTTTTTTTTTCGTTTCTGGGAAAAACCCGAGGGATTTGGCTGGGCCCTTGTCATTAAGATTCGATCGTATTACGCGCGCGAATTATCTCGTTTGCATCGGCTGTACAGAGCAACGTCGCTCTCGAAAGCACAACGCATATTCCAACTGGCCTGATTTTTAAATATAGCCGTAAGCAACGCGTTTTGTTCTCGCAAAGTTATCGGAACGTAAGTCGAAAAAAACTGAAAGAGAGAGAGAGAGAGAAAATATGCGAAAAGAAAACAAACGTTGCGTCATTGATTGGGGCGCTGCTGCTGCTGCTGCTGTTGTCCGTTGGCGCAACACACCTACAACACTCTGGTTCGGCGCGCATCAATTTTTTTTCTCTCTTCTCGCTCTTTTATTCCCTCTGCTCTTTTCTTAACGGCGCACTCGCTGAAGCTTGAGATAACAATCAGGCCGCGTTGTTTTTCGTAAAACCGTTGAAAATAGACAGAGGCGCCCGCGTGAATCACACGCCGGATAGTCCAAAGTCCAGAGAGAGCGAGAGAGGCCCACGCGCCCGCCCAATGGACTTTCACGAGCTGCTTGACATTCTTAAAACAATACAACCCAAAGAGAGAGAGAGAGAAGCGATAATCGATAAAACGAGAGAGCAGCCTCCGGCTTCCTGTTATTCTCCATCGCGTGTACCCCCGGCGGCTAAAAAAAAAAGAAGAAGTTACTCTAACGGCTGGAGGAAGAGATGTGTAGAAGGGGGAAGGGGAAAACGTTTAGATTTTTTTTTGTATTTTTACATCGAGAGAGAAAGAAAGAAGAGCGCGCGGCACGTGTCGGGGTTACTTTTAACCGCAAGCCACGCGCGCGCGCCTATCTAACCCATTGAGAGAGTTAAGCGAGCGTTACGCGTAAAAGCCAAGGAGTTTCCGTGAAGGCGGAAACGAAGAAAGACTGGGAGAGAGAGAGAGGGTGTGGACACGGCTGCGCGCGTGAACTGCTCTTTTTTCGGGCGACTATTTTGAAAATCGACAGGAGAGCAGCCGGCTCCTCCTGCTGCTCCCTCGAAAAATATGCGCCTGTATAAGAGTGAGCGAGGAGGAGAGAAAAAAATAGTCGAGAGAACTCTTTAGACCCCCGGTATTTTCGGTGTACAGATCGTTTTAATAGTCACGGAGGATTATGTAGGCGTTCCTCCTATCCCCGGCTCTTTCACCGATGGTAATACGAGTAAAAAGCGTTGAGTAATTCGGCTTGGAATGTGAACGAAAAAAAATAAAATGCTACGTTGAGAGAGATATCGGGATTAAAAGCGGAAGATTATCAAATGCCTTCCGCAAAGGAGATTTTTTTTATGGATGCTGATTCTACAACGATTTCGTTGTGATAATTATTCGATAAAAATATCCTTATTTACCGTCGATAATGTTCAATTACAAACTTACCCGGGAGAGCAGATGACGTAACAGGTATACATTCATAAACGCGTGGGCGAGTACTTGCGAAGGATATGTGTATTAAAGGGGTTGCCTGTAACTTTTCCTTTCCTCCCCCGGAAGAGAAGAAGTTTAACTTTGTCAGCCTACGCAGAGAGAGAGATGCAAAAGAGAGCCGTATAATATCGTTGATAGGCACATATCGGTGAGATGGTAAAAAAAAGACGGAAATCTTACCGAGGAAGTGGTGGGGTCAACAGCCAAGAAAGGGTGGGCTCTCTGCCCCGTGCACGGAAAAATGGGAAGCTGCGTGAAGAGGGAAGCGGAAGAAGAACAACCACCGCAGGGCACGCGCTGCTCTCTCCCCCTTCCCCCTCCTTACCCCCTCCGTCTCACTCTCTCTGTGGTCATCGTGGCGCGTGGACACCCATTGGTCCGAACGTTTTTCGTAAGCGCGCCAGAGAGAGAGAGAGAGAGGCTCTAACCCTCGAGAGGAAATAGAAGAGGGGGCGCTTCGGGGCTCTCCTGTGGCTGTGTTAAAAACCGAGGCCGACTGCACATCGCCGTTAGTCCCGATCGAGAGCTCTTCGGTCAGAGAGCGCTCGTCGTACACACGCCGCAAGTTCGGCGATTACGACTGGACCATCGCAGCTCTTCTCTCTCTCGCCCTGTGTGTGGACTTTTTTTTTTTGAAGATTCGCCGATAACGCTCTGTGGAAGGAATTTTAAACGTTTTGTGCGCGCGACAGACTCGTATATGGACGAATTTTGTGATTGATTGCCAACAGCCGAGGAGGTGACTCTGTTTTTTCGAGACAGTGATTGTTGTGATCAATGTGCCTGGATCAGTGCCGGAGGCTCCGACACCGCCTTAGGTCAGTATTGTTTTGCGAACAGTGTATTTTCCTTATAACCTTAAAATTCTCGATTTTATATTTCGAGACTTTTTTGTGCGAGATCGATTGGTAATGTTGTCGAGCGTGAATTATTTAGCGGATCGACGTGTGTTTTCGCGATTACTTTTTTTTCGTACATTTTATAAAGCGAGTACGGGGAGAAAAAAAAATTTGAAGGAGTGATTTCGCGGGTATTCAATTTTTATTCCTCGGCTTCTGTTCTTTTTTTTTTAGCGGCTCGCAAGTAACTTTCAATTATTTTCCGAAACAGTAAAATATAGCAAACGTGTATGCGTCTCGTCTAGAGTTTGAAGCGATTCCTTTTTTTTTTAATTTCTTACATTTAGTTTTCCGTAAATATATGCCTGGCAAAAGTGCGTTTAAACCTTTTAAACTCGTGCGTGTTATTCTCGTGTTGCCGAAAATCACCGACAATTTCCCAGAAAAATTGCAAACATTAAAACTCAGAGCGCTATCAAAACACAAAATAGGTATATCGAAAAACAAAGGGCCTAAGCGTACGTGGGCTTTTAGCAGGCCCAAAAGGTCTAAAATTTGCGGAAGGCCAAAGCCAATTCGAAAAACAATAACCGCAGGATTTAACGTTCCTCGAAATTCGCTAGAATTTCAAATAAACAAACTCGCCCGGTCTTTTTCGCCAAACTCCCTAACTGCCAATATCTCTATTCAGATAGAGTTTAAGAGTAACTAAACAAGCGTATTTAAAAAAAAAATAACGTCAAACGTTCATCCTAGCGTTCGCCACGTTTACGAAGCTCGCGATTCAGTGAGACGCGCGTGCAACCCTTTCCGCGACCACGTGGCCACGCGAATCTCTGCCGCGCGGGCTTTTAAAATCGAGAAAAACAAGACCAGAGCGCGATACACGTATATAAGCGGGCAAGTCCTTGCGAGCGCAAAGGACGGCTTTCGGCGCCGAGAAAAAGAGAGAGGGAAGTAGTCAGGGGTTATAGGGGAGGGGAAAATCGGAACGCGCGGAAAAGCCCCGTAGCCGGCAGTAAGCGCTCGGCGGCACGCGGAAGAGCACCTTATAGCTGCTCCGCCGGTGTCAATCCTTTTTTCCATGACGTCTGAGATCGGAGCGCCCATTATCAAGCTTGTGTACGGCCACGCTGCGTAGGAGCGTTTTCATACGGTTTTTTTTAAACACAGGTAAACAAGTGCTTTTATTACAATCGATCGACTGTGAGAAATTGCGAATTTTCCGGATTAAGCCCCAGTGAGTTAGTGCAAGTCCCCCCTCGGAGTAACGTAGCGGAGAAAAAATCAGTCGCGACGTCGCCGGGCCGATCGCAAAAACGTATTGGGCTCTCTCTCTCTCCCCGCACGGCAAACAAAGCCAATCGCGCTTCTAGTTCCAGGAAGAGGGGAAAAAGAAAAGCCCCCCCTCCCAGTGCAGGCGACCGATCGATCGGTTAATCGAGAAGGACAGCACACTCGCTCCTCATTATCGCGCACATCCTTACGGCCCCGAGGGAGCGACTTTGGAAATTCCCTCCTTATACCTTAATTACAACTCTCTCTCTTTCTCTCCTCGCGCCATTTAATCGGAGTCTCCGCGCGCGCACCTTCGAGAGCGAGCGCGCGTGCCTTTTTTCCTGGATTTGCGAAGGCCTGTTTGTTTTCGTCGCCGGCGCAAAGTCGCGCGACCTTTGGGAGTTTTTTGTCGGCTCCCCGTGCCGCGTGTATATACCTGCGCGTTCAACGAAACAAATAGATGTATATTGGCTACCATATGCTCGCTTCTCTGTTTATTCGATTGGACTTCTCCTTTATTTGCGAATCGTAGATTTGGCTGTTTAGTTGGCAGATAGAGAGAGAGAGATATTGGGCACGTGCTGGGTCGACGCACGACTTGTTTTGGAATGTTTTGATTTCGGAGCGTCGCAGCGCTTTTTCGCTTTTTACTCGGCCGATCTTAGCTGTGATTGTTTTGAAGTTGATTCTTTTTAAAATTTCTTTTTTCTTTAAATACTTTGCGCTTAGTTTACCGACGCAGAGATAAATGCCGCAGTATCGGGTACATTTAAAAGATAAAACGAAAAAAATGTATGTTCTACATACGCGTTTCAGGGGAGGGGGGAATTAAGAGGACAAAGATAATTGCAGATTATCCTCTGGTTTTTCTTCTTCTCCTAAACGCCCCGGCGCCTGGCAGAATTGTTTTATACCATCAAAGGAGATGGCTATTATCGCAAGCCGGCGATCGCGTCGAGATACAGAGAGAGAGAGAGAATCTGTCTTTTGTTCGGTCAGCTTTATCCCCGGGGCAAGGACGCGCCGTATATTCCATGCGGGCTTTTGCTTGAAAAACAATTGAATCGTGAATGTATGACTCATCTTAGCGTCTACAATATTGAATGAATTTTTTCACTGCTAATATCCTAAAAAAAAGAGGCTTAATTATGTCGTTTGTTTGTTTTATCATCTAATTTATTAACGCAACGCAGTTTAACGAGACATCGAAAATTAAAAGTACAAAGACAGAACAACACGAGTCGTGCGAGCTCAAAACATTCGAGTAATGTCGGAAAAGTCTTCGAAGGTCCGATCGCTCTCTCTCTCTCTCTCTCTCTCTCTCTCTCTCCTCGTGCCCAAC
This sequence comes from Anagyrus pseudococci, assembly GCA_030522585.1. NCBI lineage: Eukaryota > Metazoa > Arthropoda > Insecta > Hymenoptera > Encyrtidae > Anagyrus > Anagyrus pseudococci. The sequence continues at coordinate 77,586 of JAPYYQ010000140.1, read as the reverse complement.
ATACCTTTCTCGGCGCAAAGTCGTCCCGAGAAAATCCAAAACAAATGTTCCCCTTATTTGCGTATACGAAAATGTTCTCTCGCCGGCGGAAAGTGAAAAGGACGAGCCATAAAGAGGCATGCGAAAAGCTTAGTTTCCCGAGAGAGAGGAAAAAAAGGCTGAAAAACCTTTGGGCTCGTTTTACAGTACCCCCGGGTGTGGTGTGGAGAGCGGTTTTTTCCACCTAAAACCCCTTGCGGACTCTACTCCGACGGCTTATCTCTCCCGGTCTGCTTAAGGTCCGAGAAAAAGAGAGAGAGAGATCGCCAATGACCCGGAATTATGCCTTTGAATTTATGACTCTCGGGCGGAAGGAGGTGCGTGACCATATAATGGAAAATTTGCATAGGCCCCGAAACAAAAAAAGCCAGTGGACGGTTTCGTCGAGCGACAGATAGGCCGACGCTTGTAAATTTCACTTGCTACCTGGTTACTTGTACGTAGCTGCCCTGCGACCGTGTACAACTATGGCGTACGCGTCATCTCGTCGTCTTTTCCCCCACTGAAAGTTAACTTTACCACCGCACTTCACTCGCTCGGCTAATTTATGGCTCTAAATATATATTTCGCTTCCATTCGATTTTCACATTTTACACGTAGGTCAACGATTCCCCTCCAACCCTTTGTCTAACCGACCGCATTTCTAATTGCTCCGTTGAAATTCGCGCGGTAGTAAACAAAGATAAAAAGTTTTTAAAAAAAAAACAAACCAAGCGAGAAAACAATTTTTAGCCGAATTCGAAAAAAAAGGAGCAGATTCGAGGACAAAACAGCGTCGCCTCTTCTATATACCTCACCTTTTTCCGTGCGCGCCTCTCGCAACTCATTTTTTTTCCTCCTGCTCCCTTTCATTTTCCTCTCGCGACCCTCTCTTCTCCCTCCGTCCCGTCGTCACCCCGAGCAGCCGTCGAAAACAACGAGGCTGCGTTCCACTTGAATAAATCAAAGGAGTCCCAAAAAGAGAGGGACCTCCGGGCCTGTTGGTTCACGGCTTAGCGCTTGCGCATGCAAATCGCCTCGGAGCCTCGGAAAAAAGGGCCGCTCGTCATCTCTCTTTCTTTGCGCTCGGGCCCTAACCGACGGGGAGAGAGAGAGAAAAAAAAAGAGAGCGAGTACGCAAAAACCCCTTTTTCCGGGAAAGCCGACACAATCGGGCCGCTGCAGAAGAGAAAATCGCCTTTCCCCCTCTCTTTCTTTTCTTTCTCGCCCCTTTCGCTTCGTCCTCCCCCCCACCCCTCGTTCGTTTTCGTCAACGAGTGCGCACGCGTAGGCGGATGTTGGGACGAGGGTGAAAGGATACTTTTTTGCGGATCCCCTCGTGCTCTGCTCTCTTCCTTCTCCCCCCCCCCCCGGTCTTTCTCTCTGTTCGAGACACGAGGCGCACGGGGGCGGGGCCGTTCTTTGTCGCGCGATTTCCATGCCGCAGGAAAATCCGCTGGTCTCCACCTGCCTATGACGCCTGACGGCTCTGACGAGGTTTTTTTTTAAATTAGGCTCTCTTTTTCGGGAAGACTCCCCCCCTCCCTAGGGCCGATCTTTTCAATATGCACTTTTTATTTTCATTTTCCTTTCTCGTTTTGGAATTTTTCCGCTGCGAAGGAGAGATGGATGTTGGTTTCTTATACATAAGGGAGGGCGGTTAAAAAAGCCCGAGGGTAGTTTAGGTGCTTCTTTTGAGGTTTTGTCGAGAAAAAAAAAAGAAAACGTTAGTTTCCTGTTTATTTTCTCCTGAAAATCGTCGTTTCCCTCAAACTTAATAAAAAATAATATAAAATAAAATACAACATTTAGCAATTGTCTTAAAAAAAATCTACACGTCTATATAATCAACGAAAATCGTCTTTCATATTAATCCTCATCGGGTAAATTGCTCATTTGTTTGCCTACATTTTTTATTTTATTTTCCCAAATAACCTATCATTTTTCACAAAATACAAAAAAAAAGTCACGAGATTTAAAAATCTTTGAAAAAAAACACCCCCCAACTAAAATAAAATAAAACGCGATATACGATGAAGGAGAGCATCGTCACTCACGCAATCGATTTGGCTTGCAGCTCGAACGAAGGACTACCCAGCCGGCGACGATGAGCAACGAAAGCAAGTTCCCCGGCTACTTGTCCTACCCGCCGTACAATCTGCAAACGGCCACGGCGTTCCATCACCATCATCATCAGCAGCAGCAGCATCAGCAGCAGCTCACTCAAAGCGCAGCGATCCCGGCGCACTTTTATCTATCGACCATGCAAGTTTTCCCGGGCTCGATGTCGCACATCGTGGTAAGTACATCCCCCTCGCTTCTAGTCCACCATCATCCCCCACAGCGGTCCGCCTGCTTTACCCCTCCCACTTCATCTCCCCCCCCCTTTCCCTCCTATACTTTTTCGCCGGCGCACGGCCACCCCCTCGCAATACGCGCGCGTGCATACCCGGAAAAAGAATAGCTCGGCCTCCCTCGGCCTTATATACCCCCCCACTCCAGCCTCCCCCATACGCCTCCCTCGCGTCCCACCCTACCGAGCGTGCGTGCACGCACTACACGATTGGCCGAGAGAAAGAGAGATTCTCTCTCTCTCCCCTCGGATCTCATTTTCTCCGAATCCCACAAGTATGGCACACGTACTCGGCTCGATCGTTTAAGCGCGTGATAAAAATAGTTTGCGCTTCGCCGGCTCTCGCGATCGGTGGTATTAGGGGGATGACGCTATCCCCCCAACCCCTGCCCTGCTCCCTCTCCGATCCTGCCGCGTAAGGCGCTTGAATTTTTATCAGCTTTGCAGGAAATCGGAGAAAGCTGTTCGAGAGCAGGGGCAAAGACTGAGGGGGGGGGGGTCAAGGATGTTTACGTTTTATGCTCTCCTTGGACATTTTAGTCGATTTGTTTATTTCTATGCATATATAGATAACTAGCCCGACGGTCGCCGTTGTTTTTCCCGCTATCTATAGCTCATAAGTCAATAAGAGGTAAACACCTCGTGCAATAATAATGCCTCATTATCCGCTAACAATGATCGTTGGGTTGCAGAAAGAGGAGCCGAAAGACGAGCATCACAACGACGAGGGCAACAACGACTCCGGCGTCTCGCCGAGCCACTACGCCTCGAGCGAGTCCAACCCGTCGATCGGCAGCCGCTCCTCGTCCCACGGCGGCAGCCGGCCCTCCTCGGGCAACGGCAGCATGCAGTCGCCTCTGAACGACCAGCATCAGCATCACCACCAGATCGCGGCTTACGACTTCAGCTCGAGCCAGCCGATGACCGAGGCGCCGGCGGCGCTCGATCTCAGGGCCTCGCCCACGAGCGCCTACGCCGGCAAGTTCGAGTTCAAAGCCTCGCCGGCGAGCGGCGGCCAGGACTTTGACTACGGCAACTCGCCGCCGAGCGCTACGGCCGCGGACTTTGACTGCGAAGCCTCGCCGACGAGCAGCTCCGCCGCCGAATTCGACTACCGGCCCTCGTTGCCGGCCAGTTCGGCCTCGGAGTTCGTGGACTTTGCAGCAGCTGCCGCCGCCGCCGCCGCCGCGACGACGCCTACTGCTCTGGCCAGTCCCAAGGAGTCGATCGAGTCGCTCAAGCAGCGCGGCAAGACCGATACTCTTGCCACGCAGAAGGTCAAGGTCAGGAGGGCGAATCCTACGTTAGCCGATGACGAGACGCGCAACGAGGTCGCCTGTCCGATTTGCCAGTTCAGGTCGCGCAAAAAGTAAGCGTTCGAACGATCGATTTGAAATTTAATTACGCTTTGTTTGGCGATTATTAACGATTTCGCTTGATTTCAGGAAAGACATTGCCGATCACTTTTTAACCCACTGCTCGTTGCCGGAGGACGGCAGCGAGGAGGAGAACGACAGGAGGTTTCAAATACAGAAGCGCATAATCAGCCAGCTGGAGCAAGTTGGCAAGCCGAAAAAGTCAAAGAAGTCGCAGAAGAATAAGGGACAAACGAGCGACGTCAGCATGGAGGCTGACAGCGTCGATTATAGCCAGAATACCGACAGCAACGACGGTAGCCAGATAGACTGGGCTAACGAGCAGCTGATCGAAGTTTACACGCCGTCTTTTCACGCCAACGGCTCGGTCAAAATCATTCGATGCAAGCAGTGCCCGAGCATCTTCATTTGCAAGGTCACGTTCTGGAAGCACATGCACGACAGCCACCTCGACAAGGAGAAAGCGATGAAGTGCCCGAAGTGCCCGTTCGCTACCCAACTCAAGCACCACATGGAGTACCACCTGAACAATCACTCGGGCTGGAAGCCATTCAAGTGCAAGCTCTGCGACTACGTCTGCGTGAGCAAGTCGATGCTGAGCAGCCACATGAAGTCCCACTCGGACGTGCACCAGTTCCGCTGCGCGACTTGCGGCTACACGACCAAGTACCTTCACTCGCTCAAGATGCATCTCAAGAGCAAGCCAGGCCACGTGCAAGACGTCGTGCTAAACTCCGACGGCACTCAGAATCCCTACTGCATCATCGACGTATTCGGCAAGAAACGCGGACCCAGGTCCAAGCTCAAATCTGTCTCGAGTCCCGCGACCCAGCTTGTCCCACCGGCGCAACAGTCACCCGAACAGTTTATGGCTACCAGTCCGAATTCCAGCGCTATGGACACGAGCTGCAGTCCCCCATCAAATCCGCTGTCTCCCTATAACCAGGCTACGTTCAATCTCATGCTCGCCTATAGCAACTTGAACTACTCGGCCCCGACCCCGGGAGCAACGGCGCCGCTCGTGCCGTTCAGCGACCCCCAGGAGATGGCACGACTCAACGAGAAGTTACGCGCTCATATGGCACAAGAGTACATGGCGAACATACTGAGGAGCCAGCAGCATCAGCAGGAATCACTGCGATTGAAGAACATAGCCGAACTCGTTGCTCCAGAGATGAATTCCGAGCCCGAGAGCGACGGTCCCGTGGACCTGCGCTCGAGCGAGGAAAGCAGCCTACCTTCGCCGGCGCAACAGCAGCAGATCCAGCAGCAAGTTACGCCTATGAGCAGGCCCCCTCTAGCCCGACCTGCGAATCGGCGCAAGGGTCTCGCCATCAAGCTCAGCAAGCGGACGGTTCAGGCCGACTCGGACTCCGAGACCGAAGACACCCAGAAGAAAATCAAGCACGGCTCTCCCCCGCCTGCAACTGTGGCTCCGTTATCGCCGCCACTCGCCTACAATCCTCAGCAGAGCAGCGCCACTCCCAATCACACGCCCGAGATTCTTAATATGACCTGCCCAATCTGCCCGTATCCGATACCGAGCAACCTTTTCATTCTCCACATGTCCGCGCACGACCCCCAGAGTCCGCTCAGGTGCAACAAGTGTGGAGAAGTTTCAAACGATGGGCTCGCTTTTTACAATCACATTAGCCTCAGAGGCATTGATCACGGCAAATAAGCTGCTTTTATTATGCCAATGTGAGAAACGTCATTGTTGATACAAGACGTGAGATTCCTGTACTTACTACGATTGTGGTTCTTTTCGTTTTTTTTTTTTTATTACTCGCCTCATCGCTTTGAGGTAAACCGATTGTTTTGGTATTTCGTTATGCTTGAAATAAGCATGTTCTTGCAGCTCGCGGAGAACAAAGTCACGTACAACCAAAGACTTGTCAAAATCATGACTAACTTATGAATTGCTAGATATCGATATCTTATTCGATTTCTGATACCTACATAGTTTACACTTAACTCGTAAGGCATTGTAAATAATTGTTTAATTTTTAAGTTAGTTTAAAAAGTAGGAATCAGGATGGACGAATAGTTTTACGGATTGGTTCTTAAGTTAGCCGCCATACGTTACCATTATGTGATATTATTTTATGATTTTTTTTATTCTTCACTAAGATGAAGGACATGCTTTTCTTATCGAATAAATTAAATTCATAAATAGACTTTTTTCAATATTACGAATAAGTATATCGTAAACTCTAGTCGAAATTATTTAATGTAGTATCAGTAATTAGGTTTGAATTAAATATTATAATAAATGAACTATTTTGTTGTTAACAGCTCTGTGCAATTTTAGGGTTCAAAATCGACTAAAATTGCATTTAATCCATTATTTATTTCAGTTCTTAAAAATTTTCTAAATTTCATTTATAATATTTAATAATTTCGACTTATTTTATTAATTTGTCATTTCTTATTTGTAACAATAATAGAAAGACATTTTTAGAGTGGAAAAAATATGAAAGTTATACAAAGCAAATGCATTTTGCCAATAATGTTTATAAATTATTTTTCATATTTTATAGTTTTTGATCAAACTTTGAAAAAACTTATAATTTCAAATGAGAATTTCAATTTTGTATAATTTCTTAATTTCACAATCTTTAATTTTCTCTGCCAAACATGTACAAAAGATGTATTTTTTCACATGAATAGGTGACAATATGAGATATTTTTAAAGCACAGAAGAAAACAATTTATATTATATATATACTACTATAATGTATATAAACAAAAATATTTACGTTGTTCATTTTGCTTATAGATTGGAAAAAATTTATGTCCAAAAAATAAATTATATATAAAGTATTATAAAACTAGTAAAATATCGATAATAAATAGTAATACGTTCAAATAAGTATTAGATTGAGTATTTATTAAAGAGTATAAACGTGATACAGAATTTATTTTCATAAAATGAGTAAAAGTACAATAAATAAAGACATTCATTTAAAAATAAAAATATTGCTTACTTGCTAAAGAAAGATTTTTATGTAGAATCTCTGAATCGTGTCTTTTAACATTGGAAAAGCGAATAGATAATAAAATTATACATTCCATGTTTTGTACAAACTCTATCATGATAAATTTTTGATAAATTTAAAACACTTCAACTTTGTATAGAAGTTCAAGTTGAGGAATCAAAAATTTTATCTGCAATAAAGTTTTCTGATAGACTTATCAGACTGTAGAAGTTTTACATAAATGTATGTAAAAGAAACACTTTGAAAAATAAAAAAATGATCAAATAGCAAAAAATTAATTTCAAGTAATATCAAAGGCAAACTTGATTTTAATTTTGCAAACTGCGAAACACAATTGTAAATTACTTTTGTATGTATAAATCGCTTAGACGTTAAGAATTGTCACATATTATGCGTTTTCCTTATGTATGTGAACGAGATGTGAAATTTTGTATCACACATAAATGATAAAGAATTTTGTAAAAAGAAAGTAAATATATAACATGTCAAAAAGACTTGCAAAAGCACATTTTTTCATTTAACTTCCAAAGAAATTCACACCACACAAATGTGTATGCACACTTAGCCGTACGAAAGATTCGTCACTGTCGTGGCTCGTGGCTGATCAATTTACAGAATGTCATTTTCGTAACTCTGGATACCAGGAGTGCACGATATGGGAGAAGGTCTCTTGTCTGGCTTCCCAATCCGACGTACCCTTGAATTCGACACTGAAATTCCATTTTAATTTTCTGGATGATCAGGAGAGTATGTCGGAACGATAAGAAATTTACATCTTTATGGTTTGTAGTTGTTACTCCGAATTGTAAGTTAAAGTACAACCGATTGTTAACTATTTGGAATGACATATTCCTTTTTCTTACTATTATCCCCTAATTAATTATTTTATCATTACGTTGATATAGTAAATCGCCGTACTACTATCATTAAAAAAGTTATAAATTTTATTTTTTCCTTTTATGCAAAACTAAAAATAAAAACGTTCTCGTCAATTTGTCCATTCGAAAAAGCGAAAAGCAAGCAGTCGGGCCAGCCTAGCGGTGTATCACGCACCCAGTCTGGCAAACTCGCACGAGCAAAACAACCCCACGATAGGTTCAATGCAAACGCAGGCAGTAAGCCCCATCGTCATCAAGCTTTGATGCTTTCCTACGTGTGTTATTGTGTATCGCCGCGCTGCCCGCGGTATATATAAGTATAACCCCACCTACGCACGATAGCCGCCGCCGCCGCCACCGCGACAGATAGACACGCAGTCAGCGGAGATAATCCGTCGACTCAGTTCCTCTCTCGGGTGCGGGCCCGAGAAAATTCGACGAACCAACGCAGCAGAAGACGAGGACGACTTTGCCTCTCTCTCTTTCTCATTCGCATCCCAACGGAGTTACGAGAATATACATCTCCTGGCATAGCCAGTGTCGAAGCTCCGATATCTTTCACGTGCAGCGCCAAGAGAGAGGTAGGTACTTCCAAAGACCCCCCTGGGTCTCATCGTCAAGACAAAAATTAAAAGGGTGGCTCTCCAACGAGAGGACTGACGTGTCCCATTCGCGACAGCTGACGTAATAGAAAAATAAAATCGTCGCCGAGGCCCCGCGGTGGTGACTAGGGAGGAGTAGGAGGGGATATGGCCGACAGCAGCTGGCGATGTCCACGTATGTATTGTTGACGGCTGCTGAGAGAGCCGCTGTCGACAGCGCCGATGCCGCCGGCTCCCGGCTATCAGGCCCTCCTCGTCACCCCAACCAGGCGTATTGTCAACGTCCCAAGTGCCGAATAATCATTCCCACCTGCTCATCGTCTCCTCGGCGGACAGCCTAAACATGAGGCTCCGGTACACCCTGGCCGCAGCGCTGCTGCTCGCCTGCTACGCTCGAGCTCTGACGCCGGAGAAGCCTGCCGACGAGAGCGAGACCGAGCTCAAGCCGCAGAAGCAGAAGGCGAAAGACGAGGAGGAGGAGGATGCCGTGAAAAAGCTCGAACTCGACGTCAACGACTTGGACAGCTCGGAATTGCTCCTCACCGAGGAGGACGCCGAGGCCGATAGTGAAGATATGCATACTATCTACGAGCAGCTCAGGCAGATCACGACCTTGCGCGATACTATCAAGGCGTTACTCCCGCCAGGTGATAGCTTTGATAAGACCGCCGCGAAATCGGTTAAATCAACCTCGTCCGAGGCCGAGGCCGACGAGGAGGAGGATCGCTTTGGCTTTAGTGCTTCTCAAAATCTAATTGATAAGGATGACGAGGAGGATTCCTGGGGCGAGGAGAAACTTGAAGATCTGCCACCTGAGGAGCCACCAGAGCCGCTTACACCTGAAGAGAAAGAAGGTGAGTAATTAGAAAAATAACTTTGTTTCTTTTGGTTTTTCTTTCCTTTCTTTCTACTTTGATTAGAATAAATTGTATTTATGAATGTGTTCACTTTTTTATTTTAGCCGAAGAAATGTTTGTTAAAGCCAAGGCAATATTAAAAATGACTCGTCCTAATAAAGAAGAGGGATATAAACTGCTTGTTGGTGCAGCAACACTTGGTCATAAAAAGGCACGTTCTGTTCAAGCTTGGGCTCAGTTGTTGGGGCCTCACATTGGCTCTTCATCGCTGTATAGTCAAGATATTCCAGCAGCGGTACAAACCTTTAAAGACCTTGTTGGAACTGGCTTGCCTTCTGCCCATGCTGTAATTTTTATTTATTTCATTTAACATTAAATTTAAGTTATTTTCTTTATATTTTATAAATTAATAATCAATTTATTTTTTATTATTTCAGGGTATGGGTTTCCTGTATGCTACAGGTCTTGGAGGTGTTAATGCTTCTCAAGCAAAAGCTCTTTTGCATTATAAAATGGCAGCTCTTGGCGGTGATTATCGAGCGCAAATGGTAATGGGCTACCGTTATTGGTCCGGAGTTACCGTACCCGCATCTTGCGAAAAAGCTTTAGACTTTTACCGTAAAGTAGCCAATCAAGTCGCTCAATCTGTATCTTTGAGTGGAGGCCCGATTGTACATAGAATAAGACTACTTGACGAACACGAAAGTCCCAGCCATAGCTCTGGAATTTTTGATCAAGATTTACTAGAGTACTATCAACTATTGGCGGAAAAAGGCGATCAACAGGCACAAGTTGGTCTGGGTCAACTTCACTATCAAGGTGGACGAGGTGTTCCTATAGATCACGAACGTGCTCTTCATTATTTCCAGAGCGCAGCAAATTCGGGAAGTGCGTCTGCCCAGGCGTTTTTGGGAAGAGTAAGTTTCTTATTATTATTTATTTTTTTTTTTAATAATAACCGATGATAATTAATATGTACTGTTATACATAACATATTTTAAAACTTTTTTTAGATTTATTTAGAAGGCAGTGATGTTATTAAACAAGATAACGAAACAGCATTGAAATACTTTCAAAAAGCAGCTGAGCAAAATAATCCCATGGGTCTAAGTGGATTGGGCTTGATGTATTTACATGGTAGAGGAGTAGAAAAAGATGCATCTAAAGCTTATCAATACTTTAGCAAAGCTGCAGAACAAGGATGGGTTGATGGACAACTGCAACTTGGAAATATGTATTTCAGTAAGTGTCATTTAAAATAAAATTTAGCTTACTCTAAGCTTAGTTTTGTCTCTGTAAAAAACTATAGATAACTTATTATTATGTGATAAGGCAAACCAATAAAATTTTATTACGAATTGCAGGTGGCACTGGCGTAAAGCGTGATTTCGCAGTAGCCAATAAATACTTCAATTTAGCCAGTCAGTCAGGTCACGTGCTGGCTTTCTACAATTTGGCGCAAATGCACGCGACGGGTATTGGAGTAATGCCGAGCTGCAACACTGCGGTCGAATTGATGAAAAACGTGGCAGAGCGTGGGAAATTTAGCGAGCACCTGATGACAGCTCATACGGACTACCGAGAGGGTCGCGTGGATGAAGCCTTTGTCACTTACTATCTGCTCGCCGAAATGGGTTACGAGGTAGCCCAGAGCAATGCCGCTTTTATTTTGGACCGCGGCGAAACGTCGATATTGAGTGAGGAAGAAGGTCTCGGCCGTGCCCTTACGTTGTGGGGTAGAGCTGCCGCTCAAGGATACTCGGCTGCTCAGGTAGATGATTTTTTTCAAATTTTGTTTAATTATTTTACACGTAAGATTGAGTTGCCTAAACGCATTCAATTTGATTGCAGGTAAAGCTTGGTGATGCGCACTATTACGGCCGGGGTACAAAAGTCGATTACGAGGCTGCAGCTAGTCACTATCATGCTGCTTCGGAGCAGCAGCACAACGCCCAAGCAATGTTCAATCTCGGCTACATGCACGAGCGCGGTCTTGGTCTCAAGAAGGATCGTTATTTAGCCAAGCGACGATACGATGAGGCCGCAGAGGCAAATGTGGACGCGCGCGTTCCTGTTGCCTTAGCTCTTGTAAAGCTCTACGTGCTTTTCGGCGTCGACTACCTCCAGGATATGGCACTATTCCAAGAATTGAGCAAACTCGACGAGTCGCTCGTCGATAGCTGGGATCTCATACTTATCGCCATTTTCAGCATCATTCTCAGTTACATTCTGATACTGAGGAGGCCTCAGCTGGTTCAACAAAGAGGCGTTCCAAGGCCGGCAGCCGTCCCTGTCAACTGAGCATCGATAATCGCGAGTGCGTCACGTTGTTAACGAGATCTATGCATGAACTTTAAGGAGACATTGTGGGACCAAAATAAGGTTCGAGATTGTTGGTGCTCCAATTTGTTGTTGCGAGGAGATGCGCTGACTTTGTAAATCGAGTGGAATTGTGGACATCATATATATATATATTTATATTTGATAAATAGAAAGGGACACGTTTGCTTATTTGCCTTTGAAACAGTGACTTAGTTTCAAGGGAACCTTTTTGACTTATGCGTGTGGTTTTTCAATCTTTTTTTTAGCATTCTTTACTTTATTGCCTTAAACAATAAAAGACAATAATCTGAAAAAAAAATTATCATTTGTTTTGATGAAATTTTCGTGGAGTATATTGTTTGTTGTCGTAAGTTTTTAAGTTGTGTAGGATTTAATATGTATGTTTATTGTGTACAATTAAACAACAAAAAATCATTCATTATTCTAATTCAAATACTTTTGGTTAAACTTTTGTCGTATACTAGGCAGTAGAAGACAATTGTTCAATTAAGCAAAGTCTTAAAATAATTCAGTGATACATTGTTTTTGCAGTTGTTATTTAATATTATAATTGATATTCTAAGAACATTGTATCATTGAATCTATGTAAAACAGTTGATAATAGTTGGTAAAAAATAAAATTACGATTTGCAACAAAAAATTACAATTTAATTTTTATATTTCTGAACCTTAGAATTCCTTGATTGTAATAATTTACTATTAATGAAATTTATGTTCTTATGTTAGTTAAGTAGATAAGTATACATTATACTTGGAATATTGTTTTACAATTTAAAAATGATGTGATTGATATCACCAATATTGTTTTGACAATTAAAATGATATCACATTGAGCTTATGATAAGTCTTAAACATTCTTATAATTACAGTAAAGTTTTTGTGTAAAATAAGCCGGACTTTTGAACAAATCCGGTAAGTGCTTTACTGTTTTTACAAAAAGTGAAAAAAAAATGATTTTAATTATTTTTTATTATATAGAATACTAAGACCTTTGTGCAGAGTTTTAATCCCGCGCTTGATTCCATGTTTATGTAATATATTACGGAATTGAAAATGAATTGTACAGATTTAAAAAAGTAAAAAAAAATACACTCAAAACTATTCGTCTGCATTTTTCATTTTCAAAGAACCAAACAATTTTGAAAACCACAAAAATTCGACAAGTTTGGAATTGATTGTTCAATTGTTCATTAGCTGTTAACTCGTTGCAAAACACTACTGTGATGTACCTAAAATAAAAAAAAGAAAAAACTACAACAAGTGGCAACTCTTCTTTTTCAACACCTACGCCAAAACTTGTCAGCTGATGTCACCATGACGACGGGGAGCGTCGTATTTTAACAAGCGTTCGGAAAATAAACTCTTCGCCTCCACGATTTCGTCCCGTCTCATTGCACACGTTTTATAACCTTGTACACACCGTGTAGTATAAATTTTTCATGCCGGATTGCCACAGTTGACGAATTTTTAAAAAACGAAAACTGACAAAATGGGGAAAAAAAAGGGGAAAAAGGACAAAAAGCCAAAACGACAGCCCGCTCTGAATGAGCTTGAAACGCTAACTTACGAGCAACAAATTACCGAGAACAATCGACAATTAGCAAGGTAAACACTGCTCAGCCTGTGATATTCTTGTGATTCTTTTTTTTTTTTAAATCGTTCATCCCAATTCCACTACCCGAACTTGCAACTTTACTCGCCAGCCGATAAAACTGACGTAAAATGTAATACGCTCTCGCATGCAGATTACGAACGCGCAATGTGGAATTGGAAGCGGAAGCGGAAAAGCTGAAGGACAAGCTGCAGATGCTGGAGGAGAGCAAGGTCGACCTCACCTCCTATCTCGAGGAGGTGCTGCAGAAAAAGTCGCAGGAGGCCCAGGAGCTTGCCGAGCGCGTGAAAGCTCTGGAGAACCTGCGCCATCAGGAGCAGAAGGACTTCAAAAAAAAGGAGGACCTGCTCGACCAGGAGTTCAAGATGATGGAGAAAAACCTCACGGCCGAGATAAAGCTCGCAGGTTCGTGAAACAATGTTCCCCTCTATTTTCAAATCCATTAAAAAAAAAAAAAGCTCCCTCCCACCCACATAGCCGGCAAGCTCAACGCCCTGGAGGACTGGCGGCTCGCGCGCATCGACCTGATGAAGAAGTTCGAGGAGCAGGAGCGCCAGATGGCCGAGCAGGAGGTCAGGCACAAGGAGACCCTCTACGAGACGGAGAAGAAGTTCATCACGGGCAAGGCGAAGATGCAGAGCGAGCTCGAGCGGCGCATAGCCGAGCTTGCGGACAAGTTCAGGAGAGCCACGGGCTTGAGGCTGGCCGAGGCGACCCAGCGGGCGGTGCGCGAGAACCTCGCGCTGCGCCGGGAGCTCGATCTCCTGCTCGGCGAGTGTCTCGAGCTCGACGCGAGCGTGCGCGAGTGCCAGGAGCGCGAGCGCGACGCTAGACTGAGAGCCGAGCTTCACGAGGCCGAGGCTAGGATCGCCCTTAACAAGGTACGCGAATGGCAAAGTTTAATCGCCTCCGTTGTTTTTATATCCACCTTATATACGCAACAGGTGGTGAAGCAACGCCGAGCGATGGAGAGGCTGTTAGCGGAGGACGTGAGGGCCAGCCACGAGGCGAGCAGGCTGCTCAAGGCCGAGCAGTGGGCCCGCTACGCCGAGAAGGCCGGGGAGACCTACGGACGAGCGGAGGCGGAGCTCGCTCGCAAGATCGCCGAGCTTGAGAAGGAGGCGCGCGCCGGCCGCGAGCGATCGACCGAGGAGGCGCGCCAGGCCATACAGAACCGCGACCAGCTGAGCAAGCTCGAGGACGTGCTCCAGAGGGCGAGGGCCGCGGTGGTCAGGGCGCTCGAGGTGCATCGGGAGTTGGGCTGCGAGGACGAGGAGGAGAACGTTGCTCTCCCGGACTCGTGCTCGGACTGCCTGATCGAGGCGAAGGAGGAGCTCCTGAGTACCCTCCACGAGATCCTCATGGGCTACAGCGCCCCGAGATACGACGACGATGCGGATGCCATGGTACGACGAGATTCTTGTTATTTGCCGAGTTACATGATTGTCACACGCACTTGGATTTTTGCAGAGAGAATCGAAGGTCGGCGAGAGCCTGTACACTTTTGGCCATCTGGGCTTGATACCCACGCTGCCGGAGACGAGGACGACGACGACTACAGAGTTCGGCATTAGCTGCGTCGAGGCGCACGAGGGCAAGGAGGAGCCAGACTCCACGACCACCCAGTGCTCCGGGACGTACTCCAATTACACGTCCGGCACGCGGTTAGCCGGCGACTGAGCTCCTTCATCCCTGTCGTTCGACAATTTGTCAACCTATTTTTCTCATGTTTATAATCGATGTAGGCTTCTTTTTCTTGTAATGTAAATAGGATAGCTGGAAATTTGTACTTCACCGAGTTATTTAATAATAAATTATTATGCAAATGACGTGTCGAGCCTTCACTTTGCGCCGAACATTCGCTTCATTCTTTTGTCTTTTTTTTTCTTATTTAAAAATAAAAACAAAAAAAAAAAAGAAGAAAATCGCGCGGGCCAAGAGGGGCATGTTTACATTTTTACACACGCCGACATATCGCGCGCATACATGACGCCTTCCTCGTAATTCGGCGGGCGCAGGTTCGCCCACCCGTTTCCCTTTATTTTATCAGCTGGTCAAAATTAAAACTCGAAAATGAACGAGGCGGAGGTGAAATTGACCCGAGGGGATATCAATCTACCGGACGATCTCGTCTCGCCTATGTTCAAAGAGGACTACGATCCAAAGCGCGACGCCCAACAGCCGTTCATCAAAAACACCCAAATAGCCGCCTATGAGAATTTGATAAGCGACCTCCAAGACAGAATCGAACGGTAAGCACTTCACAATCACAAGAATCTCAAAATTGTGGTAAATTTAAGGTTATCATTCCGACGATAAACTTTTTTTTTTCAAAATTTCCTATTGTAGGCTGCAAGCTCGAAACGAGAAGCTCGACCGGCTGTGCAGCCTCGCGAAGTCGTTGTCCGCGGACGCCAACGCCGAAGCCGAGAGCGTCATTGTCGAGCTCAACAACAACATAGCGCTGGAGACGAAGAAAATTAACGACAATCGAAGAAAATGCGACGAAATCGACAAGTCGAGGGACGAGCTGAGAGCGGCGCATCAGAAGGCCGTGGATCTTATGGAGGCGAAATTCGAAAAGACGAGAGGCATACTGTTCTCCCAAATCAAAGCATTAAGTAATTTCCGTTAACACCTTTTGCTTCGTTATGCGGCTTTGTTGGATTGGTTTTGAAAATTTTTTAAAAATCGTCAGATGCCAAAGTCAACTCGATCGACGATTTCAAGATAACGGAGGAGGGCCTGAGGCTGAAGTATCGCCGGCAGAATGAAGTAATGCAAAGCAAGGAGGACGAGATGAACCGGAAGCTTCAGCAGATCCACTACAAGACCCTGGAGCACCGAGAGAGGTGAGCAGCGATTTTGTATCCTCCGACCTTTCTTTATACTTTTATCGCGACTCATTCGAAAGCTCTCAGTTTGAAGAAAGAAGCTTACAAGGCGACGCTGGACGTGTCGAAGAAATTCCAGATCGACTTGAAGTACACGGTGCCGCTGACGGTGCAGCGGCTGATGCGCGAGACGATCGTTTTCGAAAACGAAGCGGCCCGACTCTGGAGCGACGCCGATCAAATGAATCGCCTCGCCATCGAGCATCTGTACGTACGGAGATTATCCAGTTTTTCTTTTAAACTATACTTTCGAATGGTTTAGAGACACCATGGAGGGACTGAGCGAGAGAACGGCCGAGGCGAAGTCGCAGAAGGACAGTTGGCTGAGGTCGATTAAAATCCAAAACGTAGTGCTGCAAAATCTGAAGAATTCCGTTCTGAGGATGCAGCACTTGGAGCCCCTACAGAAGCCGCTCGGCTTCAAGCGCGAGTGCGTCAAGATAATGGAGAAACTCCGCGATCCGGACTTCTTGAAGAGGGACTATTACAAGCGGGAGTTGCAAATTGTCGTGCAGCGCGAGCAAGTCAAATACAGGCTGGCCAACGAGTTCAAGGTCAAGACGGCGTCGGCTTTGAGAAAGTGCCAGGAGGTCGTTGGCTTGATCAAGCGGATCGTCGATTCTGCCTACAATGTAATTCGACGATTTTATCGTTATTTCGATTGAGCGAATTTTCAATGGAGTTTGTCATTTTACAGACGAGTACGAGAAATCTTTACATGAACATCGAGAATATGGACTTGAGAACTTTTGCTTTCAACTTGATGAACTTGATCGAAGATTACAATTCGGAAAAAATGATCTTTGAGTCAGAATCGTAAGTCGTACTGATTTTTTAGTGAACGGCGTGTGTTTCGTTGTTATCGTTTGTTATAACTTGAAAATTTTAGGTCCGAGGAGGGATCAGACTTAGAGTGCAAAGAAGTTGAATTTGTGCCTGAAATAAAAATAGAGGAAGTTACTCCGGAATCTACAGTGCGCGTGTCGACAGTATCGAAAGATCTTGAAAAATCACCTGTAAATATTTCACATATGATATATGATTCAGCGATTGATTTTTTAAAAACGTTACTTACACTTCGTGTTATTCGCTTCAAGGTTTTCTATACCAGTTCTTCATCCACGTCAAGCGAGACAGAGAGTACGGATATTTCTATGGAAAGAACTGACAAAGCTAAGAAAGAAAAAAGAGAATCAGCAGAAACAGATAAAATATTATTTGAAGAAAGATCAATTGGAAGTTACTACGAATACGAAATGGAACACGAATATCAAGATTTTAATGATGATGACTATGAAGAATAAAAGTAATGGAAAAAAATTATTTTTAAATAATATTTATTTATTAATGTAACAAAGTCTTATACTTAAAGAGGCATTCATTTCAGTATGTACACAATCACTTCTTTCCTTTTTTCTTAGTGACTTCATTCATAGCAATTTTATGATCAGGTTTGATATACTTTTTAACCTTAGGCTTATTCTTCTTCCTGTAATTAAAAAAATCATTCATTGTAAAATTATATTTAAGACATAAATTAGAAAAGAAAATTCTAAAGATTAAGACACTTACAGAACAATTGTAGCAGGTGGAACTATATTTCTTTGTTGAAGGGATTTGTAACGATCTTTTAATAAATTACCAGCAGGTTGAGCATTCCTCAAGTTTCCTGACAATTCATTACTCAATAAGAATTCTTGTTCTGCTGGTTCAAACTTGTGCCTACTCAATACTTTTGGTTCCAATGCCTTTTTAGCTTTGAGTTTTAATTTCTTTTCTTTCATAGTTTCTTGCTTTTTCTGTACTTTAGATATATGTTTTCCAATTTGATTAAGATGGTAAATGTCTGCTACTTTTTTCTTTTCAATTTTTTTCTTCAACTTCTCCTGCAAAAGTTTCTGTTGTTCTTTTATTTTACGTCGTTGGACCAAGGTTTTTTTCTCATTTTTAACAGGAGGATTAACAGATTTCACTGTGGGATCATTATCTTCATCTTCTGACTCACTTTCTTGTTTTACAAGTGGTAGACCTTCTGCCATTTCTCTTAAGTTATCTTGCTCTTTCTGTTCTTGTGTTACCTAAAAAATATAAAAAATAAAATTAAGGCTAACTGTTAATGAAGATATAAGATACTTAAAATAATTATCACAACCTTGCGGAACATTTTGTTAGTTACTCTCTCCAAGTGAGCTTCTTGTTTCATTATTTTCAATTCATCAGCTGCTAGATTTTGTAATAACTCCTGATGATCTTTGTATGATGGATTATAGGAGATTCCTGGATGTGGCTTGTTTATTGCTGGTACAACTGAAGGCTTGGAATGAATAGACTTAGGAATTCTTTTACGTTTCCTTCCAGTATTGGATAATGTGTGCCTTACTGTGTCATTTGTAAGCCATTCACTTTTCACTTCTGGTTCTAACACTGGCTCCTGTTCCCAAATGTCAACTTTAAAATCTCCTCTCTTAGGGAGTTCAGCTTTTTTCTTGGCAGCTAACAATTTATCTTTTATGGATATTTTTTCCCTCAATTTCAAATGACCCTTGAGCTTCCGCTCAGCCTCTTTTTTCTTTAGAATGGAGCTCTTTCTTTCTTCTGGAGTTCTTACTCTGTTTCTTTTTGTGATTGGATCTGGCACTGCGGTAAGAGGCTTCAATACAGCAAAACATTTTGGTTCTGTATTTTGGAGCAACGCTCTGCGCTGCTGTTTCGTTAAACTGGTAGTTTCCTCAACTTTATTTTCGTCCCTTTCTGTGTCAAACGTAAACAATTCCTCGTTCTTCTTCGTAGAATACGGAGCTCCTAACCTTTCTTCAAGTCTTTGATCTTCGAGGAAGGCATCGACATCTCGTACATCCACGTGTTTTCTCCAAGACTTTTTCGTTTTCTTGGATACTTTCTTCTTTTTGTTCAGTGTGTCTACCATTTTGCGTCAGTTAAATAATATATTTTCAACTATAGTAACTTGTTTTCTGAAAATAAAGTAACTTTTATAAATTGTCGAGTAAATTTTTCTAAAAATTAGAAATTGTATTATAAAAAAATTATAACGTATACAATATAATTTATAATTACATTAAAAAAATTAACGTATAGTAACTTCGATTAAACGCTAGTCTTCACGAAACATTAAGGTTATGCGGGATCACGTGTATTGTACACGTTGTTTTTATTTTTCTTACCAGATGTATTGCCATAGACGAATTCAGCTGACCAAAAAGAACCCTAGGTCCAACGAGTCGATAACTGAAGTGTGAAATATAAAAACGTGTGCGACCCCTCCCTATTACTGTACTTCTTTTAGATATTAATCAATCATTAATAAATACCAGCTAAACCAAAAAAAGTATTAAACAGAAAAAATTGCAAGTATCGCAATTTTTCTTAGGGACATTTCCCGTCCCTAACAACTCGACTGTGCTGTCAAAACAGATTTCCATTTTTCACCCCCACTACTGTTCTAAAATGTAATTTTTTAAGAAAAATAAAAATGTCCATAATATTGATTATTTCTTAAATCAAGTTTAATTTGCCATAGCTAAATAACGCATCAATAGCGATAATAACCCAAAATTTTACGCATGTAACATCGGTTGGTACAGAATCATCCATTCGAACGACTGGCGCTGTCAGCTGATCACGCACACACGCTCGAGTAGCATAAAGCGCTACTTCGCAAGTGTAAAGACGCGTTTTGGAGTCAGATCGACGTCGTCCTCAAGGGCTCCGAACTCTGTAACTTCATAGCTCCAGCCGTGTTTTCAAAACATCCGCTCGACGCTACAGCAAGCATCAGTCAAATTGGCATCGAAGTATCCCGGATTTCGGAGTCTCTCTCGTACTTAGTCTGGAGTAAACGAGCTGCGCTTGGACGCCAGAGGACAAGGACAGTCGTACACACGGTAGATCTATTTATTTTTACGCACGACGCGCTCACGGCCAAAGGAGAGAATACTACGCGTAGTTTGTTCACGAGCAAACAAGCCCAGCCGTCTGTCAAAGTCTAAAGGATATAGCCCTCGTTCGGCTATATACAAGTCCGGAGCTCGACGAGACGTCGAGCTGTACGAGGAGGAGGTTAAGAACAAGTTGGCCGACAGGCATTCTTTATTTAGGCTGGGGACTTGGTCGGAAGAAAACATGAGCGACGATGACAGGGACATCGACATCGAAAGCGACGTAAGTACGACTGTATTTGAGTATGATGGTTCGTGGATTTGACAATTGCTTGTTGGCTTGTTTAGGATGGCGATGATATGGATTCGAGGCATAGGCTCTCTAACAACCAGCAGTACTTTTCGCAGGCAAGTTTTTTTATTAATATTCAGGTTTGAATTTTGAGTGGATTGGTTTAATGTGGATATGTTACTTTTTAGGCTGAAAAGAGAGCCCATCACAATGCTCTGGAAAGAAAGAGAAGAGATCATATTAAGGACAGCTTTTCTAGTCTCCGAGATGCTGTGCCTACGCTGAACAATGAGAAAGTTGTTAGTAGAGCACAGATTTTGAAAAAAGCAGCGGAATACATACAAACGATGAAGCGCAGAAATGCTGCACACCAGAATGATATTGAAAATATGAAAAAGCAGAACAACCGATTAGAAGATCAAAGTATGTTTATTACTAATTAGTTGTATTTTATATGCTCTTGTAGTACTTCTATACCTTGTTCATTTACTATCTTAAATTTCTTACATAAAGTTCGTATATTGGAGAGAGCCAAACAAACCGGACATTTGGACATTGAATCTCTAAATGCTTGTAAGCCAGAAATGGACATCAACTATTACAATGAATCAGAATCAGAGTCTTCTGACAGTGATGGTGGCAGACCAATTCGTCACCCAAAAAAATTAAAAGTTGCAGGTTTGCATCATTGATAAAGCAAGTTTATCAATAACTTTTTGAATTTTACTCCATTTTTTCTTTAAATAAAATGAATCGATTTGTTGTAAGTAATATTGACATATATTTATAAGTAAACAACTGTAATGTAGGTAATGTAGAACAAAAAAAAAATTATTATTCATGTAAAAAATGGAAATAACCAATGTATTTCCAAATGCTGCTAAATGTTCAGTATTGATTTTTTAGTGTTTGTTATACCATAAAGACTTTTTAAAAAGGCCTTTATTATTCATGAAATTCAGTTGTTTACGCGATGTATTTAGTACCTGTGCATTTGTGAGGAAAAGCGTCATAAGTAATAAAAACATGTTTTTATTTTATAATGTAATTACTTTATTCAACAATTCATTTGAACTTGTCAATTACATCTGCAGAAATATGATAATTCACATTAAGGCATGTATAATTTTTATAAGTAAATAGTAGAAAAAAAATCGTCTAATAAATTTATCAAGTGTAAGTTGGAAAAAGTTTTGTCTTATACAAATAGTTATGTTAAGTAATATGATTTTATTATGTTTATAAAAATATTTTTGAATTTATCTCAATACCATAGAATGACTCAGTATATCCGTTAGTATATTTTAAGACAATAAATGCAGTTGCATTGTTTTATACTCATAAAACATTAATTACTCTAAAGTATAATTATATTATGACCAAAAAGTTGTAATATTTATAACAAAATTCTTTCTTCAAATGTGTATTAATAAATATATGAGTATGTATTTATATTCTTCAAATACATATTTATGTATATCAATACACCAAACAAATATATGTTTGTTATATAATAATTTGTAATTATTACTATATCCTTGTATAGTAAATAAAATTTCTAATAAAAATTGATATAAATTAAATCTTTTAAAAGTTTAATGTCTTTTCAGTTAGAGCTAAAATGCCAACAGAACCGTATATCGAAAACTGCGTCGATAAATTTTAATAAAATGCAAGCTTACAAATCCAGTAAGCTAATCATGAAAACTTTATTGAAATTTAAAGTTGTAAAGGGAGTATTTTAATTATTAAAATACTTTATAGGTCAATTTCCGGGGCAAAATTTATATACTCATACTTAGGAACAAATGTAACTTACAGTGTCACAGGTATAAAAATAATGTTAAATAAAGTCTAAGACAGTCAATTTATTACATCCGCAGATACTAAAATATACATAAAACATTTTTACGTAAACCAAAAGTTTTATTGCTCACGCTTTTTTTTTCTTCTCTATCGTACCGACGAAGTTTCTACTGTAAACAGCAAAATTTTAAAATCCATAATTTTTTTTTCAAGTCCAAAGCTTTTTACATCTTCATTGATTTTCAAATTTTCCACTGTTATCGCGAACATACCGTCGAAGCGAAAATCAACAAATTAAATCGTTAAAACTTTGCAGGATGTCGATTGATTAAAAAGAGAGCAAATACCCGGGGTGTCAAAAAATTGATAATGACATTTGACGATAAGCTAAACACCTGAAACTTGAGACACTGATATAGTCGATGACGCATTGGAATAGTTTGCTCTTTTAAGCCACGTCAGTTGATATTCGACCTTTAATACGCAGACCCACGCAGTTTAGCAATAATTTATTAATCTTATTGCATCAACGAATTTCAAGTTGTTATCTAGACAACGAAATTTTTTTTTTACTGGAACGACAAAAAAGAAAATTAAATTATTACGAAGCATTGTATTTTACAAGCGTCAGCGGGCACGCGAATTCCAGCCACTAAAGTTACACATCCGCGGTAACGCAACACTAGACTAAATAATTGTAAAAAACCACATTTATTCATCAACAATAAATAAAGACCACGTGGTCGTATCATTTGTTAATAAATTAGTAAGCACCTCCAGCGTTTACAGGTATATATTTTGCAGGTCTGTTAAAATAATGCTGCCTCATTTGATGACGAAATAAATTCTGACGCGCTGTAATTGCGAGAGGCGCGATAACGAATTATTGACAATTTAAAAATTCGAATGTATGCGCAATTTGCATCGCCAGGTAAAAGAAGCAACGATTAACGCATCGATAATATTAATATTAACGCTATAATATACATTTGCCAACTTGGATGTACAGGATAATAAGCAAATTGCGCCGAGCTTTGACGCAACATTTGCGAATTTAAAATGTATGTTTCCTATAATTTAATTTTATTATAGTTAATACGTTTCTATTGATTAACGTCCGTCTGTAACGTGCAGCCAAAATTTATCAAAACGCGTACGCCTGAAAAGTCGTTTTTGCAACCTCTTATAACTTGCTGCGCGCGTAATATTAAATTAAGTTGCAAAAACATCTTTCTCGCGTTTATGGATTAAGTTGTCAAGCGCCAAAACAGACAGTTGTAAAGCATTTATTTTTAGTGGACAGAATCAAGATCCAAGTCGAAATTAAAACTGTTCAAATCCCAATTTTCTTTTCAGCAGCCATGCATATATAATGATCGTAAAACGATTACTTTGTATCTCTCGCGCGACTACGACATTGATGACAAACAAATAATGATCGCAAACTGGGGAAAACAAACAAACAATTAGATTAGATTACACTTTATCGATCGAAAATTGCTGCACGAGAAAATAATCTCGGTGAGTTTCCACGTGCGCATGCCTCCTCGCAGGCAATCTATCGTGATTTATCCCTATGATTACGAACAGCGGAAAGTTCGATAAGTATCGAGGATGCAGGTGAAACGACGTTTCTTATATTATAGCTTCTAAAAACCGCGGAGTGTATATATAAAATATTTCATCAGTCACTCGCGTGTTTAGGGGTAGGGGTGTACAGATTCGCTTCGGCTTTTTAGGACTGCTTGTCAGCATGACCGGCAGCCAACAAGAATTAATGCCAATCTACCACGCGCGCGTTGCACACGCGAATTTCCTTTTAAAATTTTTATTATTTTTTTTTTCAAATTATGTAGTTTATAAAAAAAGCTAAGGTTATTCATGCGTTTAATTGTTTTGTTCCGGTTAAAAAAAGAAAAAAACTTTTTCTTAAAGAAAAAAGTCTGCTATCAATTAGCGTAAAACCGTTGGCAGTTTATTGTTTATTTAACTTTACAGTCTCCCAACGCAGTTTTGACCTTTTCGTATTTATTTTGCCGCGCAATTAACGTCTCTCGTCATTTCGTCTGCGTAAAATGAGCATAATCAAACTGATGAGCATTGCGTTAACGCAAAAATTACTTATTTGGTAGTGTGACTTGTTCGCTACTTATTTTTTTTTTTTTTTTTTGTTGAATTTCCTCTGTAGAGAAATAACTTTGAAAAACAAGCATTTCAATGCAAATTTTTCTTTTTGATCAAAATTCAATTAACGTCTAATAACTGAAATTCATTTCCGAAATAACATTTCTTTTCTTTTCTGCTGACGCGCACGAAACTTTAGTTCAAACAGAGCTCTGTATTGTATTCGTTGGTCGAATAACGCTCGCCAATGGAACTCGGACTCTAATTCGTTCGGCTCAGATAACACGCTCTACGTGTGCAAAATCCAGCTTTTCTTCGAGAGTTAAGTTGAATAAAAAAAATGTCGTTCGACCTAAATGCACGACAACCTGTCTCCTTAAAAAAACAGTATACTCGTACAAATTCCACACTTACGACGTTCTGGAAACAATAAAAATCGTTAAAAATTTCGATAAAAATCGTCCTAACAAAATCGTTGACTGATTTGTTTTTTATCGAGTCGCATTTGTTTTTGTCGCCAATTGGTAACAAAGCCTCCCCGACGCTCCTGCAATAATTCGCTCGTAAGCTCGAACGATCGTCAACTGCCCGGTCCGATCGCAGCATGAGAAAAGCGTACCGAGGGGGGGGGGAGTAGCGCAGGTGTGTGCGATACAGGAAAAAAAAAGACCGCAGATATCGGTCGGATAACCGATGTGTGTTCGTTAGATGACCTCTTTTTTTTCTTCCTCTCCTTCGCAGCCGTCATTAACGATCGATATGACGCGTACAACACGCGCCCAACCGAGCGATTGCGCGTGTGTGTGTGTGTACTTTGATCGCGGGAGACATTGAGTTGATTAACATTTGCGGCTTGAGTTTCTCGGAGGAGTGATTATTCGTATACAGATAAGAATCGCTGCTATGCAGAGGCGCTTCTCGACGAGATTTTTGTGGGATCTTACTGAAATATTGCGAGAGGGAGAGGGAGATAATGGTTAACGGTTATTGTCGTTATGTTAATTCATATCGGACCAATAGGAATGAATCAACATTTAAAATCGTCGAGACTGAAAAATTTTAATAGTCTCGCTTTCTCTCTATCCGGCTAATCTTTCGACTGTTCCCCAATGATCGTCATTTGTATTTGATAAAACTCGTATGTGTACATCGATCGCAATTTGTTTGATTAGGCTAAAACACGATGGTTTATCGGCCACTCTCCCTCTCGAACCCACTTCTTTTTTTCTCTTCGATTACGAGTAGATAAACGCCGCACTTAAAACTTTAGCCATGTATACACGTACAATTAAAAAGGTCACCGCGTTAAAACGCGACCACATTAACAAATGTAGTATAGGCGATCGATCGAACAGAGCTAGGCCCCTAATCGATAAATAAATAAAGTGCGTTTCGCCGCTGCACTTGTACAAGTCTGAGTCAGCGCGAGCGCACAATTGCCGAGACCCGATCTCCTCCCTCTCTCTCTCTATCGAGAATTGAAGCGTCGTTATCTTAACAAACCATTAACATTGTTTTCCATGACGCTGTCGCGTCTCCCATCCGAGTGAGAGAATCACTCGGATATTATTCACGATCGCGCGTATACAAGTTTTTTTTTCTTTCTGTATACCAGAATACCAGATACACCTCGTTATCGGTCATTTACAGCGTAACGCGTTTCGTCTATCACTCGTTTGATTATGCGGAGGAGGCGCAGACGCTCGCACGTAGTGATTATCAATTCCGAAAAGCATGACTAAGACCGACAATCGTGTTCTCTCGATTTTTCCTTGAGTAAATAAGAGACGAGTATATCGTGTCGCTTTTAAATCCAGCGGCAAATACCCTCAGCGCCGCTGCGTCGACCGTCTCTGATAGTGTGGGTTTCGGATAAAGTGGAACAGAAGAGGAGGGTTAGGGGGAGGAAGAGGCTGATATACGAAAGGTGGGGTGTACCGTCATCTACCTTACGAGAAACCGAGTGCGAGGAAGAGAGCGAACGGAGCGCGTGATAAGGCTGCAAGAGAGAGAACCCGCGCGCGCAACGTTGGCGAAAAACGGAGTCGTCGTCGGGAAGACGGAGCATACGCGAGGGGCGAGAAGGGGGTTAGCGCTCGGGCATAATCGTCGCTGCTCGGGCCTCCTCGGGCTCAGTCTCTCTCTCGCGCGGAGAGACACCTCGAGTCCCCGAGCGCTCTCGGCACGCGCGCATTTTGTCGTCCGCAGCTGGCTGACGCATTTCACGAGAACGACGTCGTCGTCGAAGTGAGGAGGCGCGAGGAGGTGTGCTGGTGAGGAAGAGAGAGAGAGAGAGAGGAAGGCAAGTTGGTCGGGGGCAGTGTGTGGTTAGAAGCCAGCCGAAGGAGAGAAGAGAGCATGTCGTGCACGCGGGCACAGAACGGCGAGAGCGGAGCCGGCGCCGGGGGCGCTGACTGCCTCAGGAAGAAGCCCCGAGTCTCCGGTGCCTCGGGCACCAAGCTACCCGGCCAGGCCAATGTCACGGTCGTCCTCGGTGCCCAGTGGGGCGACGAGGGCAAGGGCAAGGTCGTCGATATGCTCGCCACCGAGGCCGACCTCGTCTGCAGGTGTCAGGTAAGAGCGCCGCCAAACGCACACTCTCACCCACCCACACACACACACACAGTGTCTATCCCAGCTCACGTTCATACACACACACGCACACACGATTACGCTTTATTTCGCGGTTATGCTGACCCTCGAGACTCAACCTCGCTAGCAAGCCGCACTTGGATACACACACGTTCTGCCTCGCTCTCTCGGTGACTTCACACTCGTGTGCTCTTGGTTCCTCTTTCTCCCCTCGTCTGCTTCTCTCTCTCGCGCTTACATATTCGCGATTATCTCTCAGTCTTGCTTCCTTTGTCGCGCGTTCGCTCTCTCTCTCTCTCTCTCTTTCCTTCCGCTGTTAGCCGGGTAAGTCGTTGGGAAGATCGTGTATTTATAGGTCGCGGGGGCTCTCCTCTCCTCGCCGATGCTTTTTGTTGTCGCTCTCTCTACGCTGATTCTGCGATATACCTGCGTCTTTCACAATTTCAGCGCGGTGGTAAAGAGAGAGAGAGAAACAGTGGAGGGATTGGAGAAAAGACCGGGAGAGCAGAGAGATGCTATTTATATTCATTATTCATTGCTGCCTACCTTGGTGGCTGCTCTCTGGGGCCGAACGCAAGAGAGCTGACCACCAGCGCACACGTGCGCGACGTCGAAAGAGAGATAGAGAGAGCTTGCGGACACTATGAACGCGTCGAGTGATCCCCTCGTCTTTCTAACTGCGGGTATCTATGGGCTCTGGCTATTTGGCAATACAGCTTGGCCTCACGGAGGTCTTTAACAAGGCCTCTCGATCATCCGACGGTCATAGCCAGAATGTACGGATGCGCGTGAATTCTCTCAATGAAAAGCGTTAGGAGTTTCTTTCTCGGGCTGGATTTCGAGCGTTTTATTACACTGCCAATCTTACTTCTGAGTGCCAAGTGCCAATCTTACTTCTGAGGCTCTAAGAATACTTTTTTTAAAGGTTTTTCCTTTTTTTAATTTAGAGTTATTATTTGATGATTCTACTGTAATATGATTTTGGAAGGTCAAACTTAATAATTTATAAGTTTTATATTTTATTTATGCTATAAAATAAGTTAAATACTGTATGATTTTCTTATAGATTAAAAAGTTATTTTGTTGCTTTAAAAATATAAATTAAAATCACATTATAAGTAAAAAAAAATAGAAAAATTTATCAAAATTACTTGATGATCTCAAAAAGTCTTTTTAAATTGTTTTTTTATCATATCTAAATATTAATTTTTTTCCATATTTTGTTCAAATTTTATTCAAAGTTCATCTTTAAAAATCAACTTTTCAAGTAATCTTCATCATACATAATTTAATAACAGATAATTTATCAATTAATTCTTGTTTAATACTAATTTTTACTGATAAGCTCAATACTTCTTTAATCATATGCAATTATATAACTTGTTAATACAAGTAACTATTGAGATTCAATCAGTGTAAAGTAGATTTTCTAAACATCTTCTAAATATCAAGCATCTTGTGACTAGTGTGATGTAATCTTTTTTGACATATATATCTTTAGACATAGATGAACAGCTATTTAGGTGACGTATGATTTCACAGCAAGATGCCAGGTCCTGTGTTAGTGCTGCCAACTGATTACCAAGTTAACAATTGTTAAATTTATGAGACAAAAGATTACGCTTGAACAATACACATTTTTTTACCATTCTATTATTTACCCTATTCATATAATGGATGTACATACATTTATAATTTACTAAATGGAATAAAACCTGACAGCTTTCTTAATGGAGTGGAAGAATTTTTATGTGATTGTGTAGTCCATCAAAGTATGGCTGATTGCACTAGTTAACTCTTTGAGTCATAAATTTTTATTAGAGCATAACAACTGTCAACATTTTTCTTATGCAATATAAACTTTTTTTTCAGTTAATGTTATATTGTAGATTTTATATGAAATTTTTGGTTTAGTTTATAATATCTTTTATGATTACTTTTATATTTATTTTTTAATAATATCAATGTTTTTAAAATTTTTTTAGAGTAAATATTTTTAAAGTCTGTAGAACAATTTCCCAAATGACATATAGATTGATTAAAATTATTTTAAAATAAATCTAAAATGTATACAATGAAGTTTTAAAACACTCAAAGAGGTGACTAGATATTTAAAATTGTGCTCAGGGATTCTACGAATCCTGTGCTTCAAATATTACTGTACTTTCACAGGGAGGAAGTAACGCGGGTCATACTGTAGTTGTAGAAGGTGCCGAATACCACTTCCACCTTCTACCTAGTGGAATAATCAATCCCAGATGTAAATCTGTTATAGGTAATGATTTATTTAAGTCGACAAAGTTTCAACAAATGGAATTCTAAATTAATCTTTGAATTGTACACTTGAATCCGTCAGTATTTTCCCAGTTGCATCACTTTAATAAAAATGTTGTAAAACCATTCTATTCAAATTAAAAAAAGCAAAATAAACAAAACATTTTTGGACTAAAAAATAGCATTAAAACTAAATAAGTAGATTTAAAGTTTATTCATTCATTTATTAAAATTTGTATTCATAGTTATAATTTATTATCATGTTGATTGTAATTAAAGTTATCATTTAAAATTATTTAACATTTCAAATATAAAGTATGTTTAATAGATAAAAAAAAGATTAATTGTAATAATTGAATCTAAAAAATATAAATATTTAATATATTTTTTCATTGTTTGCCAAAATTTCAAATTGTTATTGAAAACAATTTTTTTTTATTTATCTGATTCTTTTATAAAATTCTAGTACAATCCAGTACAAACAAATTATTATATTTTCAAGTTTTTGTTTAAATTTAAAATTGGAATAATTTACTGTATAATTGTAGTTTCATTGATCTATACATAAATACCTTTCATGACTAGTTTAATTGGTCTTAGAGAAAATTGTCATGATCAATTTCTCAACCTTGTCATTTGACATTTTTATTGATCTAACAAAACAGTCTGAGTACTGCTTGTAACTAGTCTCTTAAAAGTATTATTATACTTTATGAAGAACAATTATTCTATTTTCTTATTATATCTTATCTGTTTTTAGGAAATGGAGTTGTCATCCATTTGAGAGGCTTATTTGAGGAATTGGAAGAAAATGAAGCACAAGGGCTCAAGGATTGGGAAGATAGGCTTATTATCTCAGACAGAGCTCACATTGTCTTTGATTTTCATCAGCAGGTGGATCAATTGCAAGAAATTGAAAAAGGCAAAAGTTCAATAGGTACAACTAAAAAAGGCATAGGTCCAGCTTATGCTAGCAAGGCAGCCAGGACTGGCATCAGGATAGGAGAACTTGTTGGGGATTACAACAAATTCTCTGAAAAGTTTATAACTCTTGTTGCATCTTATCAAAAGATCTTTCCAACTCTCCAAGTGGATGTTAAAGCAGAGTTAGAACTCTACAAAGGGTTAGTATAATATAATTCTTAAATTTATTTAAAAAAAAACACACAGATAAATACATTTTTTTTAATTCAAATTTTATTTAAGATATAATTGTTATAACATTTTTTAAATGTATTACTTGCTAAACATTATTATAAAAAAATACAATTTCTTTTTCTTAACAGATATGCTGAGCGTATAAGACCACTTGTAAGAGAAACAGTTCATTACTTATACAAAGCTGTTAAAGAGGGAAAGAAAATATTAGTTGAAGGTGCTAATGCAGCCTTATTAGACATAGATTTTGGTACATATCCATATGTCACAAGTTCTAACTGCAGTATTGGCGGAGTGTGTACCGGCCTTGGTATACCGCCATCCGTAATTGGCGAGATTGTCGCAGTAATAAAATCTTATACTACGCGAGTAGGCGATGGACCTTTTCCTACGGAACTTTTCGATGCGACTGGTGAAATGTTGCAAAAAAGAGGTGCCGAATTTGGTGTTACGACTAAGAGGAAAAGGCGATGTGGATGGCTAGATTTGGCCTTACTGAAATACACGTCGATTGTCAACGGGTAGGTATTTTATTTTACCCGATTATTAAATCGTATTTATCATCAATCAATGACAATAAAGATCAAGGAATTGAATTTGTTTATTGTTTTTCAGTTATACAGCAATTTGTTTGACCAAGCTTGATATCTTAGATGAGTTGCCAACGATAAAAGTCTGTATTGGTTATCGCTTGAACGGCAAGGAAATTGATTATTTCCCGAGCAACGTTTCAGATTTGGAAAATGTAGAGCCAATTTACGAAGAATTCGAGGGATGGCAAACGAGTACGGAAGGCGTGCGCTCTTTCGATAATCTACCTGCAGGTGCTCAAAAATATGTGCACATTTTAGAAGAATACTTGGATATTCCAGGTAAATGATTTGAAAATTTAAATATTTTTGAACACATAGAAAAAAATTATTGAAAATCTAATAATTTTATTCCTCTTGCAGTCAAATGGATTGGCGTTGGTGCTGGTCGAGAAAGTATAATTGCTATCTGACGTCCATCGTGCAAAGAGTGACGATATGGCACCAGTTCTAATAACGTATTATTAAAATTAATTGTTAATATATTGTTCACAATAAGGAGCTGATGCGCACATACTATAAAGGAATTTTGAACA
Organism: Anagyrus pseudococci; assembly: GCA_030522585.1. Lineage (NCBI taxonomy): Eukaryota > Metazoa > Arthropoda > Insecta > Hymenoptera > Encyrtidae > Anagyrus > Anagyrus pseudococci. The sequence continues at coordinate 46,386 of JAPYYQ010000140.1, read as the reverse complement.
GTTACTTAATGAAACGTAGGGCAACAGCGAGCCTTGCATAACAGAACCGTGCTTAAATGAAATGAAATGGGTGACTTAAAATGTACCTTTAGAAAACCGTATGCAAGTCATATGGAACAAAGATTTTATTATCTGAGTATTTTTTTTTCTTTAACTGTAATTAATGATAAAGTGTACAAATATTTATAGATTATCAATTATCACTTATTTAATTTCATGTAATGTACTTCTGTATGATACTGTCCTTTACGTCGATTATTGAAATATCCGTGCTGAATGTCAAGTTGCCACAATAACCGACCGGTCAATCAATTTGTAATAGTTTTCTAGAATTAAATTCTTGCTGCATGTGTTTGATCAAGCAATTGAGATTCACGTCTCGCTCTTGCGCGCCGATTTTGAAACCAAATTTTTATCTAAAAAATACCCATTGTTTGGTGTTATGATGATAGGCATTGAAAAATATTATTAAGTAATCATTTGTTTGTTATAAATATTTTTGTAAAATTGTGAAAAATTGCATCGCAATTTGAAACGCCAATTTTTACAAGCATGAATTAAATGTTTTTTTCAATGCTCAAAATGTTCTATATTTTTCTGCGACATTTAAACATTTAAACATTTTTAGAAATAAAGAATATTAATCGAAAAAATATTAATTTGTAACATTGATGGAATAACTTACCCTGCTTTGAGGTAGTTGTAGTAATTCTGACAAGCACAAAACGTCCTTTCTCGATAAATAAGGACTGCTCTTATATTTTTCTTCTAGTAAGTCAATTTGATACTTTGTAAACGGTATTCTCGGATGCGATCCTGGTTTTCTTTTGAAATTTTTACCAGCGCACGATTTTCTAGGCAGCTTGGGAGGACAATACCTCGTACACCGTAGCCACGATAATTCTTCGCCATTAAAATGTTCAAGATTCTTATGATTGGTCTGTTTTGTCGTTTCCTTGCTAAAAAAAATATGTAAGCAGTAGAAATTAAAGTTTAAGTTTTAAATATAATGTCGCGATTTCAATACAAACAAGATTGTGATACAAAGAAATTGTAACAATCATGAAAATTGTAATCATTTCAACACTGGCAACACAATGTCACGTAAAATTTATAACTCAGCAAACCTGGTTTCAAGGATGTTCGACTCCAGCTTGTCCTGAACTCGATTGGTCGTCCCTCGGATTTCGCCGCAATCAGCAATCCAATCTAGCTTGTCCTTCTCGTCAGAAGCAGCAGTTGTACCAGGCTCCAAGAAACTCCCGCAAGCTCGAGTGGCTTTGGAACAAGAGGAATAACAGCTTTGACTCGGCGTGCTCGTCGCCACCGAAGGAGTCGAATCCTTCGCGAGGATCTTCTCAATGCTGAAATCGCTGGAGCAGCGCCTCGGCGCTGTTCGCGACGGCTCGCTCATCTCGCGACTGGTAGCGGGCCTGGCTCTCGTACAGAGGGCCCGGGCTAAATCGAAATTGGCCGGAGCGCGCGTCGGCAAGGGCGCCGGCGATGGCTATCGCGTTGCACATTAGCGCGGCTCGCTGGTTCCGGGGGCCTGTAGCGCTACTACCTGCCCCCCGAGAGGCCTGCGGCCCTTTTGTCACGCATGCTCTTATGCCAGTGTATTATTATCTGCCGACCGCATCTCGCCCGCCGGCCTGCTCCCAATAACAACAATGTAATTGATACCGGTCCCGGGCGGGCCGCTTCTCTCAACGTAATTGTTACCCCTCGGCAGTCGAGCGCGCAGATGTACCGGGTGCAGCGAGCCGTCGGCTAATCGAAAAGCCACGGGGGTCAGCCCCCGAGGCTCTTCTCGCTAATCCGGTAATACTCTCGTCCTTAGAGCGCCGATGTAAATATTGGCCCTGCCGTGGATGGATGAGCCGACAGGATCTGTCGTGGCGCGTGCTCCGGCCGATTGTTCGCCGAGGGAAAAAACGGATGCCCCACCAAGACCGTTCGGGTTTCACCTCGCAGGAGAGAGAGAAGATTCTCCGGCTCGTGGCCCCGCGTCGCTCCCTTCGTTGGCTCGCCGTGAGATTTTATTGAAACTTGCTGGAAATCGCGAGGCTTGCGGATTTACCCTGCGATGTTTATCGTGCTGTATCGTAATTGTTACAAGCCCTGCAGGTGGCTTTGATTTCGGTTTATGGGTATACATTTTCTAAATGCGTTTATGGTAATTCAATCAATATGCTATTATAAGGTTGTTATTAGCTGGAGAAATACAATTTTTTAAAAACGATGGTTATAAGAAGAACATCATTTTAAAATTGAAATTATTAAAATTTTAGCTTTTCTTATTACACAATATAAAAATTTTCAGATACAATGTTATTAATTGGAATTCTATAACAAGAAAAGAATAAACTATTTTAAAGTTTTAAAAATTCCAATTACTGAACAGCATGTTGCTTCGCGTAAAAATATCAAAATTATAAAAATTGAATTATCGAGTATCACTTTGAAAAAGTTGAATTAATCAATTTTAAATTTTCGTACTGCGCCATCTACAACGTATACTTAGAACATTCGGTAGCCTCTAGGGAATTTTTTTTACCTGTAAACAAAACGGGCTTGTTTTGAGATTGAGATGTGCCAAAAAATACGTGAACAAATGATATTTTCCATAAACAAACGGTTAAAGACTATTTTTTAAGGAATTTAAATATCAAAGGATAACTAAATCATCGTTTATTGCAGCTATCTCTGTAGTGTGATAAGGTACGTATACAATTAAAAATAGTTATTATTTTTACCGGTTGTCATAAGATTCTTCGATGTTATTGAAAGTCTTAATTGGTTTTTGAACTTGTTTTACGAGGGTTTTCATTAACAACAAATTGTGTAAATAATTATTTGTATTGCAAAATATAAATGAATTAAACGAAAATTACAAGACATCAAATTTTGAGGTTATAAGCTTATCAACAAATATTAAAATCCAATAAATTATCCAACAGTTTGATAGAATGATATATGGATTAAAACGGGAATTCCGGATGCTTATTGGTTCCTGGTAAAAATGTAAAATCACAGATACGGCCCTTAGTTCCTTGGTCTAAGCTGTTTAATGCTGAAACATCTTCAGCGTCTAATTTCCATCCAAATAATTGTACGTTGTCTTTGATGCGCTGAACATTTGTACTTTTAGGAATCACAGCTATATTTTTCTGGATTGTATGTTTCAATGCAATTTGTGCTGGAGTTTTGCCATGTTTCTTTGCTATTTCCAAGACTGTTGGATTAGCTAGTAAATCAGGAAGAGTGTCATTTTTACCTAAAAGCTTTACTAATCCTCTGGTTCCAAGAGGTGAATATGCAGTTACAGGAATATCTTTACTTTTACAAAATTCAACCTATAAAAAAAATCATAGATTTTAAAAAGTTTTGAATATAAACCCAAGAAAGTTTTTCTTATTTCTTTTACAGCATACCAATTCAGTTTGCTGGAAATACAAATGTAATTCAACTTGTAACATTGAAACTGGTACTTTAGCTGCTTTAAGAACTCTATCAATTTGTTTAGAATTAAAGTTTGATAATCCAATAGCCTTAGTTAATCCATTGACAACCTGTTTCTCCATCTCTGCCCATACAGCCAGATGATCTGTGCTCAGATCCATTTTTAATTCACCATTCTCATCCTTTGGATGCAAATCATCCCCATCTTCAATAAATGCAAACGGAGTGTGAATTAAATACAGATCTAAATATTCAAGTTGTAAATCTTTTAATGACTTCTTCAAATATTTTTCAACACCGTTTGGCCTGTTACCAGTTGGTGGCAGCTAGAATCAATAAAATATTTGTTATTCCAATTTTTTAATTTAATGATAAATTTATCCTGCTGTACTACAATTTTTACCTTAGTTACAATGAACAAATCTTCTCTTTTAATTTTACCAGAATCAAACCATTTTTTCAATACTTTTCCAATAACATGTTCATTCATATATACTGGTGCTGCATCAATGTGTCTATATCCAGCTTCCAAAGCATTATCCAGAGCAGCTTCTAATTCTTCTTCTGATGCCTACAATAATTGTAGTATTTAGAATTGAAGAATATACAGTTCTATTTTATAATTAAAATTATAAAAAAGTTGTTTGCATAAGAAATGCTAATTTTTTTTGTTTAAAATATAATTTATAAATTATACATTGTATTTACAATATTTTTAAACGGGAATTTTTGTTGTTACGTAAATTCTAAAGATACGGTGTAACGTTCAAAAGTAATTACTAAACATCCAGCTTTCAACAGAAGTATAAAATGATTAGTCACTTGCTTTTATGTAGAAAATCGCCGGTAAAAACTGTTCTTTTTTTTTACTGCCGGTTTTCTTTGTTTCCAAGCTAGTTCTACGTAACGACATTTCGAAATCCCAATGGGAATCGATCTTTGGAAAACAAAAAATTGTTCTAATTTTCAATTTAGTGAGAAACCGTGTATTTTTTATTTTTTTGAATCGACAAAAAAAAACTAATTATTAGAAAAAGGATAATTTATTTATTTTTATTTTTTTTTCTGGTACGTACTGTAACTTCTCTTCAATTTGTTATCAAGCACGAAAGATCGCAATTACCGTTAAGTAACGCAAGGTTGATACTCGAGGTTACTTAGACAATTCTCATTTTTTTTTCTTAAACATTAAAAAAAAGCTCGATAGTTACAGGAAATGTTACACAGTTGCGGTATACTTTGTCTCTCGATCTAAAATTTTATCTGTCATTAGCATCGAGCAAAGTCGTTAAAAATGCTTCTTAATCAAAAGGCTAAACATTACAAAAAATATTTTTTATTTCCAAAATTTCAACTCGATTTATCAGCCAAAAAGATATAAAGATTAAATAGAATATATTCAGATATACGCATAGCAACAAATTCCTAGATTAACAAAAAGCCATTGCATACGTTATTTTTCATAATTTTCCCATTAATTTAGAAAGTTCTCTCTAAGCATCTAAATAAAAAAATCTCAAATTTCCAAACGTCGGATCCAACCGGTCTATTTTTAAACAAAACTCTACCATACTCAACTCCACAAAACTCAGTATCTCGTTCCCTTCTATATATCCACAAAGTAAACTCACCTGCCAGGTACCAAAGCCGACGATCGGCACGCGCTGGCCGGTCGGCAGAGCTAGGGTCATCGACTCGCTCATCTTCGTCCACTTTTCAAGCAAGTACCGCTAGCACCGAAAAAAGTCTCTCTTCCAACCGAGCGGAGCGCGTCGTCGGAATGTCAGCGGCAGACTGAGAAGTCGCGAGGCTTGCCGGGCGGTGCCAGGATTTGTTTTTTTTTTCTCTCCCCCTACAAACGGTCAGGCTCTCGAGAGCCGCCTCCAGGACTTTCACTCGCGGTATATGGGAAAATAGGCCTGACGCTAAGCGTTTGTTCGATAATCCGGTTAAATCAACGATTGTAATAGTCTAATGGTATATGAGCGTTTCTTTTTTTCTTAATGTTGTACTTGATGATAAGGCACGAGTGAGATCGATTTGGTTTTGTTAATAATAAGGTAGTAGGTAAACTATAAGGCGATTGCCTATTTGTTGGTACACACAATTATATCTTGCATGTTTACACGTTACACGTACTTAGAATACAAAGAAAATTCGATTGTAATCTCGGACTAACATCTATTGGGCGAAGGGCATTTTTGTAATTTGTTAGGCCTTTACTTGACGTTTATAACTATTACTTCTTTTATTTTTTCAATTTAAAAAAGTTACGTTTTCTGAAATAAGCGATTCTGCAAAGGAATACTGCGTTTTATTTATGCGTGACCATAAATTATTCATCGAGTTTATATAAGATTTTTCTTTGCGCGTTTTATTTCCGTTTCTCTTGTACGCATTTTTCCAGGACTTTGCATTAGATTAACAAAAATCGTCTTTTCACATCATGTTAGTTTCCAATCGGCATTTTATACGTAGGCAGATATAAAGCTGCTGTTCGACATTGCTTGTCACTATTTGCATACGAACTTTTTCTATTTTTCAACAGTAATTCTGTTTCTGTTTGATTAAACAGTATGTCTACCGATAAGTCTGCTGTTTCATTCTTTTGTCTTTGAGATCGATAATAATTGCATTCAATCGTTTGCTCCAAGGCTGCACATTTTAATGATTATTTATACATATTTTTTTTATGCGATGCTCGAGTGTACAAAGATATGCACAGTAAATTGTAGTTGTAAATATTTAATTAGTCTTTGAGTATTAAGCGCATTACCAAGAAAAACAAACAAAGAAACAAAGTAACGACGTTGCATTTTCTCAAGATGTAAATACTTTACGACGAAATTCGTATTTTTAATCAATTTTTTCATTTGTTTTGTCAGCAGGTCAAAGAAATTCGTAAAAAGGAATGGTCAAATGATATAAAAAAATAATGTACACCTGCATCAACTGTAGCGCTCCCGTGGACGAGCTTTATCGTTTCTACAGCCCGAGCGTGCTCAAGACTTTACAATGCGTAAGATAAAAAATTGAAATAGCAAAAAAAGCCCAAGTGTTTGAAAATTTCTAATAAAAAAAACCTTGACAATGTCTCAACAGTGTAAATGTCACAAATTGGCCGACAAGTACATAGAGTACGACCCTGTGATAGTCCTAGTGGATCTCGTTCTGCTTGAAAAGCCGGCTTATCGCCACCTACTCTACAACAGCGAGTTCAACTCCTACTGGAAGCTGCTGATAGTGCTGATCCTGGGCGAGTCGTTTCGCAAATGGACTTACCACGAAGAGGAGTTGCGAGCAGCTAGTTCGCTCGGCAGCCCAACCAACGCCGAGCAGAAGTACGGCCTGCACAACGAGACCGTGAGCGTAGCGATATTCCAAGGCGAGCGTGATTTTTACTTCCTCCTCGGTCACACCGCCCTCGCCCTCGCGGCCTTCGTCGCTGCTGTTTTCTGCATAACCGAGATCCGCTGGTTCTTCTGCGGTGGCCGGCCGCGCAGCTACAGGCACAAGGACCTTCTGCGCGCTCTCATCGTCGGCGGCTGTGCCAAGCTCCTTGGGCTCCTCGACATCGTCTGGCAGTACATTGCTCCGGAGCCGCACAATGCCCTCATCTACGGATACACCGTTCTTTGCCTCCTCACCGCCTATTCAGGTTTGAGCTTTTACCACAGACCCCGACGATCCCAGCTAACGAGATAGCTCTCAAAAATGCTTATTTTGTTCTTTCTTTGTTTTTTAAAAAGTCAATATTTTATATTGACATAAAAGCAATACATGTACGTGGTTATTAACAAAACGATAATGAGACGATAAGTACCTGATACGATTTTGGTGGTTGTAAATGAAGTATTAACTACTGTGAGATTTAAAGCCGTCTATTTTTCAATTATAGTCCTTGATACATTAGTTTGTAAAATATTTAACATTTTATAAACCGTGGAATAAAATAAATACAATTAATTTAGCAAAATAAATAATCATTATTTTAAGCTGTAAGACTTCTACATATTAAAATAAATTTATAAACACTTGCATTTTAATACCTTTCTAATACATTTAAAATCTTATGTCATAATAAAATATGGATCACTTAGTAAGTTTTTTTGAGCAGATCTTTTACTGTAGATCTACATATTTATGTTTATAATTAAATCTTGACTAAAATAACGCATAACATTTTTTAATGTTAACCCTCAACCCATGAAAGTATTGATGTAACTTTATTCTAGAAATCAGTTGCGTTGACGTTTTTGTATAGTAACATTATTACATGGCTCTACTTCATAGATTGAGAGTTGATTTTTTAATTTATTTTAACTTGAAAATCTCCATATTACCAACAAAAATTGCGTGTACTTATTTGGTTTTGTATCACTACATGCTCATCAACTACAAATACCAATGGCACATTTATCTACATATATTATTATGCGTGTAACATTTGCATTACAGAACAATACACGATTCGTTTTGCAATGCTTTTACACAATTGATTGATATGATCAACCACTTGATTATTAGCTCAGCTATTAATTTATGTATAAATAAAAATTCGTTATCATAAAAATAATCCAACATTTACATCGCGTTATTGGTTAAAATAAAACAATTCATTGCTCGCTTTGCAGTTCAATTTTTGACTCTGATTTTTGTTTAGTTGTTTGCGAGAGCGGAAGATCGGCCTCGCTGATTGGACTGGCCGGTGGACTCTGGGCGCACAATTACATGTACAAAGTGCTGGAACAATATTTACCGACCACCAATATGACTCTGCTGCAGAGTTAATGTCATGCGTCGCAGCCGAGCCTCACGCGACATATCTCAAGCATCCTTGATTGGTAGCACACTCCAGCCCAATACAAGCCTGTCAAAACCACATGAGAATAGGTTGCAAGTGCTGCTGTTATCCTCTGCCCAGGCCACTGCACAAACCATTCGTCGATGACCCTGTGAAATACGATGTTTTTAAAATCCGAATTTAGTTTTAGTTTTTATTTACTATTTATGCTTATAGTATTAATTATTGATACTGAAAACAAATCTACAATATCAATATTGTAAATACGTGTAAAATTTCTAATATTAAATGTTTATAAAAAATAGTTACTTGTCTACTAGTTCTAGGCAGTCTTGCTAATCTCTGTCCATTTAAATCAAATAGACGAATTTGCCTATTGTCATGAGGGATAGCCACTACTCCTGCACTTGATACAGCCAACTTATTTGCAGAACTGTCTGCTCGAATAGTAGCCAAAGGACTTCGAATGTTACGCAGTTCCCAGACTTTTACGCTCCTATCATCCGAGGCTGACACGATTTTATCTTCTCTCGTAAACACAGCTGAAGTTACAGTTCTGAAAAAATTTAATTTTGAAAATTATTAAAAAATTTAAATGTTACTTAATTTGTAATTCTAACAATAAAAAATTCTTACTCAGTGTGTCCTTGAAAGACAGATACAGAGTGAATAGCCTCTCTGAAATCCCAAAGTCGGAAAGTACTGTCCCGACTAGAAGTAACGCACAGCCTCTGAGCATGATGCGCCGAAACGTTGGTTAACTCTTGATCGTGTCCACAAAGAGTGTGAATAATTTCTCCGGACTCGGCGTCATATAAATTGGCAGTCCTGTCCCAGGAGGCAGTGACTATTTGATCAGCACCAAAGAGCCATTCTGCAGCCATGACGACTCCAGTATGGCCCAACAGTTCCTTAACAGGAGTTCTGAGCGTGGGTGTGGCTTCTTCTTCGGCTGGAGGACATCCGTCGCCTCCTAATCCTCCGATGCTTCGATCACCTCCAGTAGCGGACAGTTCCTCTAAGGAAGATCGCTTGGGTACGTCCCAGTTGACTGCAGCTTGCCAGACGTGGGCTGAACAGTCACCACTAGCTGTGAGCGCTAAATCCCTCGACGGGTGAAATCGTACCGAGTTTACTGAGCCGGTGTGGCCTGTGTATTGCAACAGACACCGGCAACTGTCTATTCCCCAGACTCGAGCTGTATGATCGGCTGAAGCGGTTGCGATTATGGGTTGACCTGCTCGTCCCAAAGACACCTCCCATACGCCGTCCCTATGTCCTCTGTATTCGCGCTGAACGCTGCAGGTCATTGTTGGGTTTTTGAAACTCGAGACTATCTTGCTTGTCTGAGCTTTTAACTTGTGCGACGCTTTAACTTTGTGTGCTGGATTTCCGACTAGAGCTACAACAATACCCTCATTTTTAATAGTAGCCAAGTTATTGATTTAGCTATTATTGTAGGTTCATAAAATATTAAGGAAAAAAAAACGTGCGTGAACGATGCGACAGCTACATTAAAAATTAAAATATTTTTTATCTTCATAAATCAATATTAACTCTTAAGGTATTTTTAAACTTACATTTACTCTTAACAAGAGTTTTAGCATCAGTGAAATCTTGTAAATCATCAGTAGGCAAATTACGATCCCCTGATCCATAACATTCTCTTTCTAACTTTTCATTCAACGCCTCTATCTTCTCTTGCACTGTAACAAACAATTATTCATAATAAACTAACACAGTTTCTAAAAAATTTTCAAATTGAACAAAATAATTTTTTAACGTACGTCCAGTATTCTCTGCACAAAGCATTTCGAATTCTTTTTCAATTTGTTGAAACAGGTCCAATAACTTAGAACGCAGTACTGGAGGTATAGCACTATCCTCAATGTCAGTACGGAAAGTAACGTATTGCGATACAGTAGAAGGCTGAAGGGGAGTAGATCCACTCTGTTGAGATTGCAATTCAGTGTCTGTGCTGCTCTGTACGCGGGGTATTGATATTCTCTTGACTTTTCCACTGGACTTGTTGCCTGTGGCTACTGGAGGTTCTCCTGGCATGATTTTCTAGCTAATGACGATGCTCGGCAACGAAAACACTACAGAGTCTAGGATAGCCGTTACGTGACATAAATCGCTGTTTTATAACAATTAGCCTTGACCTTGATGAAAAAAAAAAACTAATCACTGCACTGATTCACTTCGAGTCGTTGCTCCTGTTGTCCAGACGTGTGCGAAATGTCACTAAGCCGCAAAGTCCTCTCAGCATCTCTTTCTACGGCAAAGTGCTTGGAAGGTTGTGTCGTCCTACTTGCTTACTGAAAATAAAAGCGAAAAATCAATTCAATCAAAATAAAACAAGGATAATAAAAAGCTAAGACGATCAATGTCCGTAGCAGAATACGCGGATTTTCAAGATTCGATCGCTCCGGTTTCGCACTTGGCTCATACCAAGTCTCGTAGGAGATGCTAAAGCTCGCTTTGCGCTGACATGTGCAAGCTGGCGGGCATTGTTTGACAATCGCCTGCACAAATGACTGAATTGATTTATTTACGTACCCATCAAATTTCACGCACACCCTCTCTCGCCGCCGTCGACGCTGAATCTCCGGCTGCCATCTTGAATTGGTTCATTCACGTCACGTGACCGTCCACTCTTTGAACTTTCATTATTCAAACCTGAACAAAAAAAATGTTCCAACGTTAGTAAAGAACGTCTAAACTAAAAGGCGCGACTTTTCTCGCAAAAACGATAAATTGCTCCGTAATATAAGCGAATAAGAAAGCGCGAGTAAACGTTTGTTGATCAACATTACCGCGGGGGAGGGGGGGGAGGTCGGACGAGGACGATTCATTTGTTCGAAACAAAACAACCTCGTCCGCGCATAATCAGCTGTGGCATTGTTTTGCGAGGAAGTTTGGGGGCCGGTTTCTGGGGCCATTCGGGCTTGTAGTTATGGCAACGACGGCAAAACAAAACGCAGCAGACGATACAATGCGCAGAGAAAGAGACGATTAGAAGGAGAGTGCGGCTGCGGCGGCGGCGTCTTTTATACATAGTCTCTCTTTGAGGGGGGTAGGGGCTCTCTTTCTCTCTCTCTCTCACTCTCAGCAGCGTCGATTGCGCGTAAGCCACAATTCGTAGCTGAAATCTGGTTATTTACCATCGGATTCGATTACGAAATGCGAGTAGAGGGGCTTTAATAGAAGCCTACGTGTCAAGAAGCCGGCTAGCTGCTACGTATAGGCTCCGGTCGCTTCGACCCGACTATTAAGCCAGGCTGACCGATGTTTCTTGGAGATTGGCCCTTGAAGCTGAGACCCTTGACGATATCACACTGCCGCGATGAAGGCGAGAAAACTCTTCGCGGCCCTTGGCGCTGGCCTTATACTCGCCTGCTGCGTTATGATTTATTTGATGCTCGACGTTACCCTACTGCCCCAGTATCGCGTTCTTAAGGATGTATGTATATCTTAATTATTAATTTTATTGACTGGAATTGAGTTTGATTAAATTTATTTCAGAATAAGTGGCTGCATTTTGAAGATAGATTGTCAAAACTGGAGGAGAACTTTAAGCGACACAAGCCTCATGAAAATTCTGCAAAAAGAACAACCGCAGAGGAGAGAAGGGTTCTTCCAGAACTCCCTCAGCTTGATTTTATTCCTGAAAAGTCTGGAATATGCACGGTCAATTTCAGACAGCCGCCAGAAGTTGATGTTCAAATGTTGGAGGTTTATAAACAATTGAAATTTGACAATCCAGATGGTGGAGTTTGGAAGCAGGGTTGGGATATTAACTACAATGAAAAACAGTGGACAAGCAGCAACAAGCTAAAAGTTTTCGTTGTGCCTCATTCTCATAATGATCCAGGATGGTTGAATACGTTTGAAAAATATTACTCCTATCAAACTCAAGGAATTCTCAATAATATGGTTTCCAAGTTGGCTGAAGATAGAAGAAGAAAGTTTATTTGGGCAGAGATATCGTTTTTTAAGCTGTGGTGGGATAGTCAGTCCCAATCTACGCGGGATGTTGTCAAGAGATTGGTTCATGATGGTCAATTAGAAATCGTTGCTGGAGGGTATGTGATGCCTGATGAATCAGTTTCTCATTGGATGGCTCAACTAACACAATTGACAGAAGGCCATCAATGGTATGCAACTTTAAATAGATTTTTAACAATCAGATTATATTTAATATCTATATTAAAAAAATTCTAACTTTGATGTTTATGATTTGCAGGCTAAAGGCAAATTTGGATTATGTACCTAATTCAGGCTGGGCCATTGATCCCTTTGGATTGTCGCCGACTATGCCGTACTTGTTGAAGGGTGCTGGCTTAGAAAATCTTCTTATTCAGAGGGTACATTACTCGGTGAAAAAGAAATTAGCCCAAGACAAGCACTTGGAATTTCGCTGGCGTCAGTTGTGGGACAACGAAGGCTCGTCCGAAATATTTACGCATTTAATGCCATTCTACAGCTATGACATTCCACATACCTGCGGACCCGATCCGAAAGTTTGCTGTCAGTTTGACTTTTATCGGCTGCCGAGTTTTGGCTTTACTTGCCCGTGGAAAGTACCACCCAAAGCAATTACCAAGTCAAACGTAGGTGAGCGCGCAGCTATGCTGCTGGATCAGTATCGTAAAAAAGCCCAGTTGTTCCGTACGGACGTTGTACTAGTACCACTGGGCGACGATTTTCGCTACTCCCACTCGACCGAGTGGGATGCCCAATTTGGAAATTATCAAAAGCTCTTCAACTACATGAACAACGACCGTGAGATGAACGTACAAATCCAATTCGGCACGCTGAGCGACTATTTCGAGGAGGTGCGTCGTCAAGGGCCCATAAGCTCTTACCCAAGCTTGAGCGGCGATTTCTTCACGTACTCGGACCGCGACGACCACTACTGGAGCGGATACTACACTTCCCGGCCGTTCCATAAGCGTTTAGATCGGGTCCTGCTTGGCTCACTCCGAGGTTCCGAGCTTCTCGCCGCGATCGCCTGGATCAAAGGCAATGACTTGCTTGAGGAGCGGATGGCTAACCGATTGGACGTCGCGCGTCGCTGGCATTCCCTCTTCCAGCATCACGACGGCGTCACTGGCACAGCTCGCGATCACGTTGTCATCGATTATGCCGAGAAGATGGTCGTCGCTCTGAATAATTCGGCGCACATACTCCAGCAGTCGGTTATGCATCTGATGAGGAGTCCGCAAAACGCGGCGATCGATCTCGAGGACACTTACTTGTCTTTAGATAAGACGAGGTGCGTGTGCAATGAATTATTCGACTTTGTTGATATACGATTATTCACTTGACCTGTTGTACGTTTCAGATCGTTCCACACGAGCCCGGGAGATAAGCATGTCATTCAAATTGGCAGCGACATAACGTCGAAGAAGGTTTTATTCTACAACTCGCTGCCTAGGGTACGAACGAGAGTGGAGAGCGTTTACGTGTCGTCGCCGTACGTCCGTGTTACGGACAAGATGGGTCGGCCGATATTATGTCAAATCTCGCCGGTCTGGGTCAGTCCGGGCGCCATGTCCGCTGCGAGATACGAACTGTCTTTTCTAGTCACTGTACCTGCTTTCGGTTTAACCACTTACATAGTCCACGCTTTGCACGGCCAAACTTTGCCAGAGTCTGTATATTCTGTTATTTATGAATCGTCGTCGTTTAACAAAACGAAAATTGATAATAATGTTTGTTTTAAACAGGGATGTTCATCTGTCAAACGTAACTGTATACAACACCGTGATTCCTCTATCACCAGTACCTGGTTTCACTTCCGTACAGATTTATCCAAACACGCAGGAGTTCACGATAAGCCAGCGCGCAAATATGGCTGCGACGTTCGGTAAACTCGGCCTACTCAAAGCTCTGCGTATCGACAATGTCACGCATCCAGTGCGTCTGGAATTCGTGAAATATGGAACGCGCGGTATGCTGCAAGATCGTAGCGGCGCGTACCTTTTCTTGCCCGATAAACCTGAGCCTGACTCGATCTTTAACGGCAAAACTGGAAATAGACAAATCCACTTGATCACAGGGCCGATTTTCTCCAGAGTTTTTACAGACCTGCCTTATGTAAAGCACATTTGTACTCTCTACAACTCGCCAGGTGTCGATGGATTGGGCTTACAAATTACGAACGAGATCGATATCACGGAAACGCAAAACTTTGAGTTGGCTATGAGGATTAATACTAGGATCGCGTCTGGTCACGAATTTTATACGGATTTAAATGGTTTAAATGTAAGGCTTTTTTCTTCTTAACGACAACTTCTGCTTTTGCTTTGTTGTAATTAAAAATTTTATGTTTGCAGATGATTAAACGAGAAAGATTTGCAACACTTCCCGTCCAGGGTAATTTCTATCCTTTAGCTGCAGCTGGATATATTGAAGATGAACAAACTAGAATGACTATTATAACTGGACAACCTTTGGGTGCAGCTTCGATGTCTTCCGGGCAATTCGAAGTACGTCATTTTAATTTAATTAATTTTCTGATCTTTTATTCAAATACATAAAACTCGTAATAAATCCTCTTTTTTTATCGTAGATAATGCAGGATCGAAAATTGATGCAAGATGATAACCGAGGCTTGGGACAAGGTGTGACCGACAATTTACTAACCTACCATCAGTTCACGCTCCTCCTGGAAAAACGAAGAGAATCGTGCTTCCAATCAGCCCTCGCAAGTGGGCATCCATCTGGTCTTCTGTCACTGGCCGGTCACCTGGCACTGGATGACATGCTTCATCCTATCGTTGGTCTTCATCCTCGACACATGGCACCGTTAGACCTTAAACCAACCTTCTCGCCGCTTAGTAATAATTTTCCGGTGGACCTAAGCATTGTTAGTCTGCGTGTTATTCCAATTCCCGATGGCGCGGGTAAGGGTATCGGGATAGTGCTTCATCGACAGGCCCTAGATCTTTGCTGGGGTGACAAACGTCTTCGGACGCGCTTCCCCGTTTCGACGGCAGGTGAAATTGACCTACAAAAATTCATCGTCTCCATGCAAGACTGGACCATAAGCGAAACGCCGCTTACGTTCACGAGTGTCGGACCTTCTCGGCATTCGACTAAGATAAATCTTTGTCCTCATCAAATTATGTCCCTCTTGTTTCACAAAACAGAGTCGTAAGGGATAAACCGATCATGCTCGTTTTGTGCATCCACTATTATCTCGATAAAAAAACGGGGCTTCGCAGTCTCTTTAACTTTCGTTTCTCACCACTTTTATTCGGGTGGAAAAAGACTTGCACAAGAGCTCAGGTAATTTATAAGTAGTTTAGCCAGTGCTGTGATAAACTGTAAAACAATCATTTTTATGGAAGACAAGTTTAAGTGAAAGCCAAAAAATAAGCAATGGCTTATCGTAATTGTTTAGTGTATAGATTATAACTAAACTGAAAATACGGCACCAAATACATTGAGGCATTTCTTACATTTTATGCAAAAAATGTCTCAAAATGATTAAAGTAACTCAACTTGACACTGTAAATTCATAACAATTTCTTTATTTTTGGTTTATTGTAATAAGTAGTTTGTTAGTTATCAGAAAATTGATCGTTTTAAATTTAGATAAAAATAATAAATTTATCTTTATTTAAGATTCGAATGACAGAAAATATTTAAATTGGTTTTAAATGTACATATTTTAAAATTATTTATAGCTCCTTTAAAAGCATTTTTTAGAAACAAAAAGAAAAGAAATAATAGAATTGTACAATAATTATTTGATATTATATCACCATATTTAGAATGTGTAGTCTGACTAAAGAGCTGAATATTATTTTAGATCATGACATATTTCAAATCTACTTAAACTAACTTTAAGTACTAAAAATTAAAAATAAGTGTATATTATAAGTATTTAAATATTGATTTTACAAATTTGATTCAAATTTTATTAGATTCTGTTTTCTTTTTAAAATAATTTAAACTATTTTTTTCGTCAGTTTATAAAATGAATATTTAATTTCTAAGTATAATACAATTTAATTTAATTATATATCAATTTAATAATAATAAATACAAAAGTTATCTGGAATGAGTCAACTACGTTTGTCGCAAATTCTGTTTACTTAAAATAACATAATCAACATCATCTGTTGAAGGGTCCGTTATGTCCAATTTGTAACTGAAACAGTATTATTTGTGTTATAATTGATGCCATTATTAGTAATCAAAAATTATTCTACTTCTAAATTAGTACTACTAAATAGATCAAAATGTTAATATATAAATGCAATTCATTATAAAAGAATAGAAAAAACTAATTCAAATTAAAGTATTCAAAGAATCATATAGCTTTATATCATTAATTAAGAGAAAATTGTATTTCCATTTACAAAATGAGAATATTAAACTTAAAAAGTATACCATATATAATTTACAAATTACTTTTTACATTTTATTTCAAATGAATAATATGTAGAATGTATTATAAGTTTATAGTGTTGTGTTTAAGAAAAGACAAAAATAATTTAAAATGTGCTTTAATTTTACTTCAAATATTTGTATTTTATAGAAAGAATTAGTCAAACATTATTAATGTGGCTCAAGTAGGTAAATAGATGAAGCAATTAACTGCCAAAAATATCAGTAAATGTAAAAAAAAAACAGTACATATTATTTTTATGCTTTGAAAGTACAGATGTAAAGTCCATAATAAAAGAAGTTTGTGAATGAAAATTTAATTCTCAAAAACTGTAGGCATGCATAAGTAAACAAAATTTTTATAATAAAAAAGCATAATTTTACTTACTTAAGTTTATAAAAAAACGAAAGAGCCATTGGATTTTTCTTGAGAACTGTTAAAACAACTTTTTGCATTTGACTATTTGTGGCCATGGTTTCAAGAGCTTGCATCATGAATTGACCAATCCCTTTACGCCTTTCTGATGGCTCTAACTGTAGTTCATAACTGCAATGAAGTATTGAATAAAGCATTTTTATTAAAAAAAAAAAAACAAATATCTACTTATTTCATAAGTTTTTTTTCTCATTTCTTACCAATACAAAACCTCTATTGAATTATCTAAATCAAATCTAAAATGTGAAAAGCCAATAAACTTTTCTTTACACTTTGCAATCAGATACCAAGCACTGTCCTCCGTAAGCTCTGTTTGTTTTGTCTTTTCATTCCATCCCCAGTTAGACTGTTCGTAAAGTGTTTTCATATTTCTTTGCATAAGATCAAAAATCCAGGCTATCGTATCACTTGATAAGTCTGTAACTCTGCTGCAGATCAATTCAACAACCGCCTCATCTTTTGTAGTAAATTTATGAAATTTTTCAAGTTTCTCCAAAGGGTTTACTTGAGCGTTTGCTTTCTTTACCAATCTTGAAGCAGCTTCCACTTTTTCCGCTTGCAGTTGCTTTCTAGTCTTGTGAGCTTTCTTCTGCTTTGTATAAAACACAGAAAAACAATTAAATTTCAAAGATAAACAATTTAAACTCAATCATATTCTAAACAATTCTGTTTCCTTATGTTCAGTATCTATAACCAAACTTGATAGTTTAAAGTATTCATGGAAATTCCATACAATTCATTAATTAAATAACAAACATCCAGCATTTCGTCTTGGAAACAGTAAAACACTAAAATCACTTGTCAAACAAACTTACCTTCATTGTGCAAAAATTTTGGAGTTGGAGTATCGGCCAGCACTGGAGCTACGGGAACATAAACAGCAATCGCGCGGGAAAAACAGGAGCTAGATCGTGCGTAAAGTGACCGTCATTTGACACACGACAGGGCATTGACTGTTTACCTTTATTGTTTTCAATTTCATTCATTGTTGCGTTACTATCGAATAATGTTTAGACGCCGCTTCTTATGTTTTCCAGTTTCTTAATCGCAACTCGAAAAACAAAGTTTCATTGTTCTAAACATCTTGCTCTCGTGTTTACGTATTGCCTGGTCCTCAACATTATTATATTACGAGCTCTCTCTCGGCATCTCATAATTCAAATAGTGCACGCATGACTACACCACTGCGGGCTAATTGATAAAAGTAGGCTAAGTAGATTAAGTTACCATCTCAATTAACCAGCACATTTTTCAATATACCAATACATATCTCAACGAGTCTCTCTCTCTCGTTACTTTTCAGAGACGCGATATATCTCACGCGCGACGCGTTTACACCTATATATACACGAGGATCTGCAAGCATCTTTTAACTTCTAAAATAACTTTTACCTCACAATTAAATTTAAAACGTTCCAAAAATTATCCGCTGAACGCAGAAACGGCATAAGCGTTCGGAGAGACGCGAATAACACGCGCATTAGCGAATGCGCTGCGCCAAAGTCGCTTTCGGCAAAAATATCTCAAAAAGAGCGGATAAATAAAAGAGGGATAAGATAACGTGCAGAGTGTCTGCATAGTCTCCGAGTCTCGCTTTCCACATAAATTACATCGAGACAAGGTATCCCGGGGAGTGGAGAACAAGTTAGTGTCCCTCTGTGGTGGTGGGTGCGTTGGTGAATTTTTATCCTGCGGTCCTTTTCAGCTGGTCGCGCACGATTGCAAGATACATCGTGACGCAATAACCCAGCGTGCAACCAGTCTTTCAACGGGTTTATATGAAAAAAAATCGCGAGGGAGGAAAAGAGGCAGAAAGAGAGGCGCAAGACGAAGATATAGCTGCGCGCTCTGTGTGAGTATATATTATATATATATATATATATATATATATATATTTGGGGTGGGCGAAAAAGAAAGAGAGGTATAGCGGAGAGAAAAAGAGCGAGCTCCTCTTTTCTCGTGAGTCAGGGAGAGAGAGAGAACAGAGAAACGGGAAGTGAGAGCAGTCGTCGCGCGCGCGGCTGCCTCTCTGTCTGCCCGCAACCTCCGACCTGTGCGCGCCGCGCCAAGAGCAACGCTACCACGGTGTGTGCGCCGGCCTAACCTCGCTCTCTCTCTCTCTCTCTCTGACTCGGAGCGCTCGACTTTCTCCCTTTAACTTTTTTATTTTTGCTTTTCTTCTCGCAGCGTGACACACGACTGGCCGGAGTCGCGCATGTAGAGCAGCTGATTTTTCTGCGGACCGCGGAGCAGTCGTCGTCTCTCTCGCACACACACATACACTCCAGCGCGGCGGTAGAGCCGTTTGTTGTTTCAGCGGGTTAAAAGCGGACGCCGCCGCCAGCA
This sequence comes from Anagyrus pseudococci, assembly GCA_030522585.1. Lineage (NCBI taxonomy): Eukaryota > Metazoa > Arthropoda > Insecta > Hymenoptera > Encyrtidae > Anagyrus > Anagyrus pseudococci. Next base: position 26,935 of record JAPYYQ010000140.1, on the reverse strand, counting down.
CCACGGCACTTGCGGATTCTGGCACGGCGAACGAGTAGCAACGAGAACGTAAGCCCTCCCTTCCTTAAGCTTTAAATGCGCTCTATATACGTTTCTTACCTTATTCCGTTGCGGCCAGATATTTCGTTTACGCTCGGACGCGCGTCTCCCATCAGTGCCAGTGTCAGTTTTATTTTTAGTCCCGGGAGCTCTCTTCGCTTTCTACATATCTTCTCTCTCCTTTGCAGCTGGCCCACTCTGATTTATGCCTCTGTATATGCGCATTGACAGTGGCCAGTTCGATTTGCGCGTGATCAATTGCCTGCGCAGGGCTATTTTTTTTGCACCACACCCTGTGGATGCTTGTCGCTGTGACTTTATCTTGAAGCTTTTATTAAGCGTGTGAGGGCTTATCTAATCTCGTTGCACGTTAAAGATTAGTCAGAGCAAAATGGATGTGGTTTAATTTTTAAAATTGCATCACTTGCAATATGACAAGATTAGACTTATCTGTCATTAGTTTTAAGGCTTATTGTCAAGTGAATTTAAAATATTTGCTCTGCATCGACTTTTGTTTGTTTAACTTTACTTTACATATTTCATACTGTTTTTTCTAGATACTCTATAATGTCGGAAGACGCAAGTGGCTCAAAAATGGATGAGAAAGCAATGGAAGCTATGACTCAGTGCTATGAAAACTATGTTCTTGTGGACGTTGGAGCAAATTTAACAAACAAAAAGTACAGTCGTGATTTAGATAGTGTCATACAAAGGGCTAAGGACTCTGGTGTTCAAAAAATTATGGTGACTGGAGCAAGTATAAGATCTAGTAAAGAGGCATTGCGGCTGACCAGAATTTATCCAGGTACTTTGTACTCTACTGCCGGAGTTCATCCACACGATGCCAAATCCTGGGAAGACCCAGAAACTTTAGAGGAACTGGAAAGTATAGCAAAAAATCCGGAATGTGTTGCTATTGGAGAATGTGGATTGGATTACAACAGTAAGTGATTGTGATGTTGCAAGTTATTGGTATGAGAAAGACTTGATGATTATCTTTATCTTCTCTATTAATTTTAATGGGCTTATAAAGAGACGTACTCACTCTTTATTACTGAATATTCAATATCATTTTCTAACAATATAACCATTGAAATATTACATAAAATTTTATAAAAGCCTAGATTAAGGTACTACTGAACATTTGCATTGTAACTAAATATTAAAATTGCTTTTTCTGTTATTGAAGTCTGACAATTTTTACCAATTGTTATTATTATTTTTTAGGAGACTTTTCAGAACCAGATATACAAAAATCTGTGTTTCAAAAGCAAGTTGAGCTTGCTTGCGACCTGAACAAGCCTCTTATTATACACGAACGAGGTGCTCAATCCGACGTACTGGAGGTGCTAAACCGCTATACAGATCGACTACCCCCAGTGCTGATTCATTCATTTATCGGCACGGCCGAAGAGGCACAAGTGTATCTCGACCAGGGCTTCTACCTCGGCATCACGGGTTACTTGTGCAAAGATAAGTCAGATAGCGGTGTGAGGCAGTTATTGGAGGGTGGCCAGGTGACTCTCGACCGGATTCTCGTGGAAACAGATGCGCCGTTTATGTATCCAAATACGCGAGCCAGTAAACTGCCAGTGCACGTAAAGGACGCGCTTACGGAGCGGTCCATGACCTTTTTACAACGCTACTGCACGTTCCAGCGCAATGAGCCTTGTGCTTTGCCAGCTGTGGTCGAGATGGTCGCGGCATTCATGGGCAAGAAGCCCGAGGAGGTCGCGCTTGCAACAGCTTTTACGGCTCTTAAACTCTTCGGCCTAAATCAGTGACAGCCGATAACAGCGGTGACGATGTTGCAACGATGTGCAAATGGTGCTAGCCAGCAGTGCTGCTGCTGCTCCGGGCACTGCCCAAATTCCGTGAACCGTCAATTGTCGACGTGGCTTTCATTACGCTTGTAAACGCGATTTTTATTTTTTATTTGTATTTCTATTTTAAGAAGCATGTAAACTTCGTATCACTGATTTTTTTAATGCAGCGTTGTATTTTTTAAGAAGGCGACGATACATGCCAGACTTCGGAAAATGTGCCCTGGCGTGGTCGGAAATTTATATTTTGATAATTTATCAATTGTTTGTTTATAACCCTGTGAAGATGGGTTTTTAATTAATTGTGTTTTATAAAGCTTGTGCAACTATTATTTTTAGAGATCTCGAAGTATTTTTAATGAAATGATAACATCGACATATGGACGTGTATGTTGAACTTTTAATCAAATGTCATCGACATTTTGAATTGTAAAACAGTTGTGCGATAAAAACGTGTATATTTTATTGTTGATATATTGCCTATTTTCATAAAAATAAATTATTATATAATCTAATAAGTGTCTGTAAACTTTTTGTAGTAGACAAAAACTCCTACAAGATGTCTAAAAACACAATAGATTTACTTTTATTGAAAAAACAAAAAGAATACCGAGATGCGAAAAAAAGCAAAAAATTGCGTATGACGCAACTAATTTCACTTTGTAAGATATATTAAACATCTTGTAATAAAAAAAGCTCGTAAAAAGTACGATAGCAGCATAATATTAGGGGGAGTATTAACAAGCGTAAAAAATTATGCGGAAAGTTTGAGAACAGCCGAATTGAATTTATTGGCACCCATCGGTGCAAAATCAATTACGTAAAGAGAGAATTGAGAGAGCAATAGTAATACGGCAATAGAAAATTGAGATAGCGTATGTACCTAGATTTATTTGAATCAATTAATTTACGTTAAAATAATTTTCTCAAATAATAATTTTACACATTATTTTATTGGATCCTAATAACGACTAAATTAGCGTGCAATTTGATAAAGATTGAAAGTCACCTTTCCAAAAATAAATTAACGTTACGGATCTTAATAAGGGCAGTCGAATAAAAATGCAGCCTGGCATGATTTACATTTCATAAAATGTCGATCTTAATCTAAAGCCATTTCCATCAAAAATACACGACCTACGAAATTAATTAATTATGATTGGTTTAATTAATATCAATAACGAAGAACCTACACATCGTAGGTACCTGTTTATCTTTCGTACATCACATTTCATGGCAAATCAAAATGTAAACATACGCACTGCTTACATTAATGGCTACATTAAGACCCGAATTTAAAAAAAATCGATAACTAAGAAACATCAATTGGGAGAGATTCGAGTAAATAATATTTTAATTTCAACAGCTGGTACAGAACCTGATAAAATAACACGCCCAGATAAACGATCGTTGCGTCTGACCGATCCAGCACGTATCTACTGAATAAAAGTCCATTATGCCTTTTTTTCTTTATCGTATATCACTTTCTTTTCGTTGAAACTGACAATGTACAATAAACAAGCAGTTGATGGTCGGTAATTAATGGCTCAAGCACACTCGGTTATTTAAACACATTGATATATTTATATAAACAAATACATAATAAATATTTCGACGTGGAATGTGCAGATAACGGGTGTAATTGTTTCGCAATTGCTGCTTTTCGTGTACATTGCAATACGTTAAACGCATACGTATTAGAAAGCAGCAAAGCCAGGGGCATAAGTCAAATAGCGTAAGTAGTGATACCTCGAAATGGTCAGTCATGCTTGTAACTACTACCAAACTGTAATTAGCAGGGTTTATTCTACTTATTTAACTTTTTTCTCTGTTTTTAGTTTGACTGACAGTTAAACCGGCGACTCCCGTAAAACTTTATAAATGAGCCATTGGAATTTCACATAACGACACGCCTCGCGCTCTGACTTGCTAATTATTCAATTTTACCGTTTGCTCGTAATGGTCGATACCGGACAATTTTTCATCCCCTTATTTTCTCATGTACAGTCACCGTAGAGAAAGCCGTTAAACAGCCATTAAAATAAGCTCTGCACCAAATTCTACAATAAAAAGAAAAAAAAAGTTCCAACGCAAGCTCGTACATCAAAAAACTTGGCGAAGTACATCGAAAGTGTGACAGGCAATAAAGCAACATAACAAGTGCTCGCGGGAGGCGCGCAGCTGCCAGCTGTGCGAAACGTGTCTCGCTGTCCAAAAGCCCTTTCGGACATATCGATATCGCGCAGTCAGCGCAGGTAAAGACAGAGAGAGAGCTTGCAAGCTCTCTATACGCGTATCAATTCCGTCTTCCAGCAAGCTCGCTTCTCTAATTTCTCACAAAGAGAGAAACACACACCAGCGTGTCGTGTGCTCCCTCAACCGATGACCTAGACTTCATCTCCCCCCTTGTTTGGCAATCCGAGCCCCTTTAACGACTCCAAGTGTTGCCGGCTGGTCGGAGGGACAGATAGAGACACAGAGATACATCCCGGCTGCACGTGAAAGCGATATAGCCGCGTTGTCGGTCAGCCCGAGAGAGAGAGTATACGCTGGCCCGCGCCGAGCACGCGCAGCAGCAGCTTTCCGCGGTCAGAGATGGAAGAAAAAAAAGCCCTCCGTGTGTCTACAGTGCGGCAAGTATAGCAAGGGAGCGAGTCGAGGAGAAAGTGTATAAGCTTAGGAGACTGCTGGGGAAAGGAAGATCTCTCTCTCTCTCGCACTTTGACGTCAGCGCTCGTCATATTCCTGCAGCCTCCCCCTGTACACACTGGCGAGCGGTTGCGAACGAGTACTTTCCTCGGCCCGCAGGCCCCCTCTCCCTTTAGAGCCGTGTGCTTTTACAGCGGCGCTTGTCTCGCTCTTCTGCGCGAGAGCGAGAAAGCTTTTCCGCCAGTTTCTCCCCGCACGCTCTGATACACGACTCTCTCTCTCTCTCTCTCTCTCTCTCTGGCACATATACTGGTGTGTGCTTTCCTCGTGTACATGCCGGCGCGCGCTCGCTCTCCGCAGAGGCGGACTAGAGCCCTCTCTCTACGTCATGCGTATATACGCGGCTTCCTGGCCAACCGCCCCCCCCCTCGCTCGCCCTCTGTCATGCCGAGAAAGAGAGAGTGTCCACACACGAGCCTGTTGCCAGTTATTGATCTGCCGTGATTAAACAACACTGCATTGCCGTGTGCTGCCGTATATCGCGAGCGCCCACCTACTCTCTCTCTCTCTCCCTCTCTCTTTCTCTATTTGTAGATGTATACACACAGCTGTCTCTCGTATAGGGTATACAAGTATGCGTGTATACATCTGCCAAGCAATTTCTGCATTATCGTGAGTACCGGAAAATTGTTCCGGTTAGCTGCACAGTCGGCGGGGCGGTTCTTGCCGATCAGCTGACCGAGCGGTCTGTATGAAACAACCAGCAGAGCTCAGCTTGCGTGTTAAGGGCTCGTCTCGAGAGAGAGGCTCCATGTAATAATACACATGGCGCGTTGAAAAATTGTATTTCTCCCCAAAAAAATCGTTGAATAAAAAGGGCTCGCCGCTGGAGGTTGTATACACGTGCACGTGTAGAGTGTCGCGGTTTACACAGAGCCGAGGAAAAGCGTGTACATAGAGGGAGAGGGTGGACGGGAGGGCCGTACACGCGTCGCGTCTGTATTCGCGCCAGCAGAGAGAAGGTCACGCGTATCGCGCGCACGAGGCCACCGAGAGAGAAAGAGAGGGAGCAAAGGGGCTGAAAAGAGTAGAGGGGGATGAGAGAGAGAGAGCCCCGGCGCCAGTGTAGGGCCGGCGCAAGATTAAGACGAGAGCTGCTGGGGGATATGAAGGGCGGCTTGGTCTCTGTCTATATAGTACAGCAGGGGCGCGGAAGGGGTGCCGAAGGTGCGCGCGAGAGCGGGGGACAGTGGTGGTGTAGGCGAAAATGCGCAAGCCGCTCCTCTGTACTCGGCCAGGGCTACACACGATCGCAGCCCCCTCAATCCTTATCTCTCTCTCTCTCTCTCCCTCTTGCTCTCCAAAGTGAGAGAGCGTCGGCGTAGTAGTAGTAACAGCCAGAGTTGGTACGACATAGCAGCAGTAGCGCTGCCGAGATATAGGAAGGCGCGGTGCGGGGAAGAGAGAGCGAGAGCGAGCGCAAGGCCGCGAGAGAGACAAGGAGGGAGAGCGCGCAAGTCGCAGCGGCAGCAGCGCCCGCGCGACGCTCGCGCCACTATACCGCCAGTGCCGCCGCAGTTGTGTGGTGCTCCTGCTGGCGGTCTGAGCTGGCTAGCAGAGAGAGGCGCGCGCGCCCGCGCGTTCTGCTGTACATATCTCACTCGTTCTCTCTCTCTCTTTAGCTCGCGTAGCCGTGTACATAAAAGCTGAATCCAAGAGCGCCCCGCGTATACGTATACACACGCAGACACTAGAGCGAGAGAGGCTGCTTGGCGGGGCCTACAGCCGCTGCGCCCCTCTCCGCTCTTGTTCCTCTAACCTTCTCTGCTCCTAACCCCCCCTCTATACCCTGACACGTTCCTCTTGCGCCTAGCCGTGTGCGGGGCTCGCGCCGTCGCGGCAAAGACTCTCTCGCGCTCTCTCTCTCTCTCTCTACTCTATGACTACGACATAACGACGACGCAGCAGCAGTACCAGCAGAAGCAGCAGCAGAGCAGCAGTAGTGGGCAGTATATGGCTGTGGGCTGTATGTGTAGCCCCGAGAAGAGCGTCCGCCGTCGTCGTCGTCGTCGGGCGGATGGCTTTGCCGCAACGCCAGCATAATGATTATTATCGTCGCGAACGAGGAAGCGGAGCAAATCAACTGGCCGCCACCAGGAGGATGCTACGACGCCGGACTAGCCAACAATAACCTGCTGCTCCTGCAGCCGCTGCTGCTGTTTACCAACGCGGAAAGGCCCTCCTGCGACGAGGAGGAAGCTCCGCTATCGCCTCGTAGCTCCTGCTACTACTAAACACACGCGTACACGCAGACACACAGTGAACTCGTCGTCTATCTTGGCTGTTGGAGTTTCCGCTTGCCGTTAAAGCGAGCCGCTCTCTCGAGGCTTGTGACGGGGGACGTAGTGCGAACGCTTCGACGTAGTACACACAGTGAGAGCACGAGAGAGTGAGATAGCCTCGTGTGTAGATTTAGAGGTGAGCGGTCGGCTAGGCCTACTCCCCTCCCCCGATTAATCGTCTCTCTCCCCCCATAGAGCAGCAGGCAAGCACAGAGAGAGAGAGAGAAAGTCTGACGCTATCGGCCCGGAGGACCTTTACTACTTGCGTTAAACGCGCCCGGGCACAGAGCGCACCGCGGATAACCGCAGTGTCTCTCTTCTCCTGTGCTACAACACGAGCAAGCGGCTACTGGTGCTCTGTAAAGTAGTGCGCGTGTTCGCAGCGGCGAAGGCCGAGCGCGGGGGGCCAGCCGGCCACACGTGCAGCCTCGGCCCAAAGAGCCAGCCTTGTACGCCGGCGTTTACCAGAGAGCAGCCTAGGTGTGCGTGGACTCGCTGGGAGGGAAGCCGCCGGTGTGTGTGCGCGGGTGAAGAGTATCCCTATAGCAAGATATACGCGACGAGGCTGCGACTACGACGACGACGTCGTCGGGGGACAGGAGGAGGAGAGTAGGAGCCGAGGAGGAGCTGGCGGCGGCAGAGGAGGAGGAGGAGCGGTCAAGACGGCCGAGCTGCTGTCGTCCTCGTCTACGGCTGCAACATGAAGAAGTTCACGTTCAAGGGGGTGCTCGACGGCTTCCGATCCTCGGTCGCTCAACAGGTTAAGCCCGAGCAGGAGATCGTCGAGACACTGCGCTCCGAGCACTTTCAGGTCAAGAAGGTCGGTACATCTCACTCTCTTCTTTTAACTCACCACCACTACCCCCTTCTCATTTGCTTAGCCAACACGGCCGCGCGCTCGTTTTCATTTTTATTTCGCCCCTCGGCCTCTCCACCCCCCTCACCTGTCCATCTTCCCTCGTGCGCGCGCGGCCCTTATCTCCCCCGGCAAGCGTAAGCTCGTCCGACACTCTCCTTCTCGTCATCCCCCTTCTACATCAGCCAGAGAGAGAGAGAGAGAGAGGGCTCTCTCTCTCTGGGTGGTTAGCTATGGAAGGGCGAGAGGGGGTCTGGAAAAAGCGGCGCACGATACATAGAGCTCGCCTAGTCTGTACGTGTGTAAACACACACGCGTACACACGAGTGCTCGTGATCGCGCTATTTAGCCGAAACACGCATAGCCTATCTCGGCCCCCCTTTTCCTCCCTCGTTCACATCGGCGGCCTATTTTATTCCCCTCCCCCACCTCCGTTATAGGTCGTCGCTGTTTATAACGCCTAGCCTAACTCCGTAACTCTCTACATACTCCGCGGTTAGACCTCTATTTTTTTTTTCTTTCAACGCGCAATCGAAAGCGAAAGCCGCAAGGAAAAGCGGCAGCAGCGCGTATAGCCGGTCGACTGCGGGCTTATCGGCGTCATGTGTGTGTGTAATCGGGGCCCCCCGAGCTCTCACTCGCCGCCGCTCGCCTATGTATGGCGTCACACTTTGATAATGAAAACTCGGGGGCACTTCCGCGCTCTGCACTGCGCCGAGAGAGCTCGTTTGCTGTAAACGCGAGAACGACAGACTCTCTCCGGCGGGCCTTCGCCCCTCTGACACAGCTGTTTAATGTCAGAGAACGACAAGTCGCTTGGCGCGCGGCTCGCTTCTCTTTTGCGAGCGAGCGTGTTTGTGTGCTCGGTGACTCGGCGTAAACAGATTGTTTACTCGGCGCGCGTCTTCTTCCGGCCACAGCGCGATTGTAGCAAGACGATGACGGCGGCGGCGGCCCTGCGGACCGACGTAAAACGACGTTAAGAGGGAGGGGTGCCTTCTGCCCCGGGGAAGGGATATCGCTCAATCGTAAACGGCCGATCGATCGGCAGGCTTTATACGCTGCCCCCCCCCCCCCCCCCGCTCCCCGGGCCCACTCACAGCCCGCACTACCGGCACGGCAAGCGTACACCAAGCGGCGGTTTTATATCGTCGCCCATACCCGGAAAAGACAGAGCGCGATCGTCGAACGTGTCCGATCGACGCTGGAAACATAAAATATAGACCGAGAGGGGGGCAGCGAGAGACAACGAGGCTCGTCGATGAGAGATATATATCGTGGAATAGCCGGGCGGTATATCGTGAAAAGCACCGACTCGCACGAGAGCGCGCGCGCTCTGGCTCTCGTAAGGGTATATGGGGGTGGGGGGGGGAGCGAAGGGTGTGTGGGCCAAGCTAACTCCGGCGCAATTACACGGCTGTCGCGTGAGGTTAGCGTGTCGGCGGCGTCAGCGGCGCCGCGCGCTGAAAAACGGCCGGGCGCTCGCGACGACGGCGGCCTCGTTGTTGCGAAAGCCGCTCCTCCTCCTCCTCCTCACCCCAGCCCCCCCCCCCTGGCGTAACGATTTTTGCATTAGGTGCGCCAAAGGTATTCCGTTAGCGTATAGGTGTGTTTCTGCATGCGTGCCTGTGCGCGGTGAGCCGCTCTGTGTGCGCGATAGAGCCCGAAAACACGCGCGAGACACCTCTCCTCCCCTCTATAGCCAACAAATATGTCCGATCGGGCTTATTGGTCAATAGAAGCGAGAATATAACGAAAAAAAAACGAGACGGGGTAAGGTAGATCGAAGGGGGGAGCTGTATTTTGGCGGGGAACATCGTTATACACACGCTCTGGGCGGGCTGACGCGTCGCGTGTCGGACTTATTATTAGCGGGGTGGGGGACCACGTACGGAATTGTGTATCGTTGGTTGAGGAACAAAAGATAAATAAAATAAAAAATAAGCGATAATGATGCTCGACGCGTGCGCGACTCATCGAGTGTGCGTCGCATAAGCGCTCGTTTTTTTTTCGTCGCGCTCGCAATAGCGAGAGAGAGAGAGAGTGACAAAGAGGAGGGGGAAGGGGATTGTTGCTGCCGCGTAAGCGTGTTTGTATGTCGAGGCGATATAAGTCAGCGCTCGGGCGATTAATCTCCCCGACTGCGATTCTGCTATCCTTCTACTCTTCCCCCCTCCCACTTCTCCCCCATAGCTCTTCCTACTGCTACTAGTCTCTGGTAAACTTTCCGACGGATAGCTCTCTGGAAAAATTGCTTGCCAGCAGACCGAGGATATATGCAACGAGAGGAGGGAGATACAGTCGGGGAGTTTGAACGCTTGGGGGGAACGGAGGGGGGGACTATGGATGTCGTGTAGACGATGCGTGAAAATTTCGTTGGGATATTTATCGTCCGCGATAATGCGCCGGGGAGGAGATTATTAACGGATATTTTCAATTTCGCTTGGAAAATTTTTGTTGCGCGTCCGAGAGAATTAACGCGTGGCCCGTTGTTTTCCTCTCTCTCTATCTCTCAACACCGACAAATGGAAAGTGTTGGAATATCGTTTGGCTGTAGAACGCGTGCGTGATTAATATGAATTTCTTTGTTTTAGCAAATGCTTTTAACTGTAACGTGATGATGAGCAATAATGAGACTCTGATGCTTTCAAGCAATAGCGCCAATTAATGCGGGGTTTTTCTTCGCTTAATGAAATTGCCGGCTATGGTTAATTTATCAGCCGAGCCGTTTACGCCGTTAATTTATTATTAAATTGTTAATTTGTACGTCGTCGAAATTCGTCGTTGGCCGCGGGAAATTGAAAACACCCACACGGCCTCTGATGTAGCTGCGCGCATGAAAATTTCAGTTTTAATATAATTTTTGGGTTAAAAAAGTGGAATGTAGAAAAATGTCAGTGTACAAATTTTGCGTAAAAGGTTTATAACTTTATTATTATCGTTTTAAATTCTGTTGAATTATAAGATTTTTCAAAACATTTTAATCAATTTGTAACTACGCCTTTTTAAACGTATTGTCGTTGAATTTATCAGGTTAGCTTGTTTATTTCTCATTGTCTTTAAAAATATGGAAATTAAAAGGATATAAAATGATTTTATATAGTGATGTCAATCATGCAAATTACGTTTAAAAAAAATCTTGATTCGTCATTCTACTGGCAAATTTAAACTTGAAAAGTCTATTTGTCTCCATCAAATTAGGCATGAGAATCACTGGAGCGTAATAAATACATTGTTTCTAATTGTATTGATTCACAAGTTAGTCGAAGAAAATCTTAAATTCTTGTACATTCAATTTTGATGATTCGAAAACTTTTATTCAATATTGACAAAAACTCTTCAATTATATCACACATAATAAAAAATTGTAGATTTTTATTCATTTTTTAATTTATTTTTTCTTTAGAGCTAAACATTGTTACTCGCTATCAATTAATCGTCCTTCAATATGAATTTTAGTCGCACAGATTATTCTTCTCCATACAGCTAATTTACATTTTGATGCCACGTATGCGTCATCTCCTATTTGCAAAAGAAAGATACACATCGCAAAAGTTTAGCAACGCTTCGGTTTTCTGCTTTGTCGTTCTCGCTTCAATCCAATGCTGCGTTTGATAAACCAAACCACCAAGACCATCATCCTCAAAGTCTCCCCCAACAATGAGCTTTAAAGCTCCAACGTTTCTCCTACTCCCAATAACCGCGCCTAGAAAAACCGAGAGAATTTCAAATATGTATCACAAGACTCCGGACTCTCGAATCCCATTCCTTTACAAATATCTCTCTCTCAATCAGCTGATCAATTTTTCTTTCTCGCGCAAGCGCGCGTCTTTACCCTAAAGCTCGCTCTCTGACATTTCATCACGGAATTCCTGAGCGATTCTCCCGAAAATCCTGCGTGGCTGTCGAATTTTTCGTGAAAACCGCGAGTAATCCACGACAAGGGCGAGAATATCCGGCGGCGTTTGCCTTCCGCGACTATTCGATCTCCAGCAAAGCTGTAGCCGAGAGAGGGAGAGGGAGAGAGAGAAAAACGAGCTCGCTCGAAATTCGTATTTCCAGAGGGAGGAGTGGGGTGGGGGGCAAGGAGAGAGCGTAACGTACTTACGGTGATTTTCTCGGCTGCTTGATGCCCCTCCTAACCTCCTACCCTCGCCACTTCTCTTCCCTCTTCTTTATCTTCGTTACTCGCGTGTGCTTGGGAGAATCGATGGCGCAGATGTTCTTTCTTTCTAGATTTTTTCGTTTTCTTTGTGATTTTTTTTTGTTAGTCTGTAATTTACCGCTGGGTAACGATATTTTTTTTTCTTTGAGTTTTTGGGTATTTTATGGCGTTTGAGGCCAATAGGGAAGTGTAATTAAGCGATTATCGGGTTGGAAATTGTGTGTTGGTCTAAGAATGTGGCAGGGGTAGATTGTTGAAATTACGGGTTTTCTGGGCGGTGCGGGTTTCAAAAGAGAGAGTGAGCTTTGCGATGAAATTAAAATTTTCTAGGGCTTGCAGACTGACGCGTTTATTAAAACGTTAATGAAATGAAAATCTACGCTGGTGGATATTCTTTTTTTTTTCTCTTTCTTGCAAGCTCAAAGTGCTTCTTGGTTAAAAATATACAGTTCTGCCGAAAATACGCTGAATTAGTAACAGTCCGAATAGCTTAAAAAAAATAGCGAAGCACATATTTACGCGTTCATTGTTTCAGCGACAATACACTTTTCATTCGGTTCGTATAACGTCGTTTCTCTAATTATTTTTAAACTCGCCAAGACATTTTCGCCGGGGGGCATAAAAATTGCGATTAAAAAAATACAAGCCCCGAGCTCTCTCTCTCTCTCTCTCTCTCTCTCTCAAGGCAATTCAAGAAGTTGCAGTTAAAGTTTACGGATGCACACGCTAGGCCGAGGAGTTCATAACCATACAGCCATATAATGAAGCTGAAAATAGTTGAATGTGGCGTAATATATACGTAGATCCACTTTCCATGTAAATTCGCAGGCAATAGCTTTAGCTTCATCATCGTTAACCGGGTTACTTAAATTTTCTTCTTAACTCCGCGCAGACGAGCAAAAGGAGAATGATAAAAAAAAAAATACACACAAGAATTTTGCGAGCTAACAATTTCTGATTATTACGTTAATAAAAAGTTATACGGGGGCTTTTAAAATATTATGTCAGAACCGGTCGTTAAAATTATATAGCCCGTTAAAAAAAAGCTGTGTGCTTAAACAATAAAAACACGATACCCCTACTTCGATTCCCTTTTGAAAATCATCGAAACACGATGAAAAGTCCAACGTAACTAAAAATTGTTAAAAACAAACGGTACCGAGCGAGTTGATTACCGAGACGAATATCAATTGGTACGCAATTGACTTTCCACTCATAAGCTCTCGGGCGTATTATCGAAATATTTCGACAATAACAACTCGATACGTAACGCACTCTAGCCCCTTCAGGAACAAGTGCCCATTTGATACGACACCCTTCAACATAGGCAGCAATACGCACACTCGAGAGAGAGAGAAAGAGAGAGTACAAAAGCAAAATGATCAGTGTCAGTGAGAATCGCTTGATCCGCACGACAAACGAATCCGCATCCGATGTCTTTGAAATTTGATTTGCCAGCCGGCCAAAAGTCGTGCGTAAACACAACCTCCCGTCAATCCCTCCCCTTTCAACGCGCGAGATGCCAAAAAGAATAAAAGAAATTTCCTCTCTTTCGATAAATAAAAAAGACGCGCCCAGGTGGGAGAGGGATCGAGAGCGGTAGAAAGAAAAAAAAAGCAAAAGGAGATCGAGGTATAACGGCCGAATAAAATGGAAAACCGAGAGAAAGAGAGGAAAGGAATTTATCGCCGGCTGAATTCCCGTGTGCCACACGAGAGCTCTAGCGCGCGTGCAATTCCTGCCCCGCGCGCAAGGGGGTTATAGGTCGGAGGGCGCGCAGGAAGACGAGCCCGCTGGCAAGGAGGAGGAGGCTAAGGTTGCTCGGAAGGAAGGAAGGGCCTCGGCGGATTGCTGCGCCCGGCGCGCGCGTCCGGTCCGGCGGTGGGGGGGGGGGGAGGGCAGTTTGGATCGTCCCAAGTTATATTCCGAAGTCAGTGCACGTACACGTGCGCCAGCCCGTGCTCTCTCTCTCTCGGTATACACACAGCCGCAGTATAGTCGCCCGCGGGGGTGGGGAGTAGCAGCAGCAGTAGCCGCAGCGGGCCGGCAAAAGAGCGCCGCGTTCCTGCCGCAGCGGGGGCCTCGCCCACATCGCGCCCAATTTCTCTCTCTCTCGCGAGTGCGCGGCCCAGTTTTTTTCTTTTTTTACGATGCTGATAACGCGATGTCGATAGCGATTAGCCTCCCACCTCTCTGACCCACCTGTCACTGGATTATGAGAGAGAGAGAGATTTGACGGAGACGCGCGCAGCTGGATTTGCTGTTTAATGAGTAAACACGACATGCTGGGCATTAAGCGCCTGAAATTTGCATACAACGAAGATGAGGAGGGAGGGGGGGGGGCAAGACGATTGTCGTCGTAGTCATCGCGGATTAGCTGGTCACCGCTATCTCCCCTCTCTCGTTGCTGCCACTATGACGCAGGTGAAACCAGACCTCGCTCTCCTCTCCCCTCGCCCATCTCTCCCGTTTCTTCTGCATTGAATTTATGCATTTCGTTGCAACGCAGCCGAGTTTGTTTTACAAATTACAGTCCTCGTCTAGCGTCTCTCGTTTTCGTATTTTCCTTCTCACCTATACCTTTTGTTATTTCGCCTCCTATACCTCGCGCTCGCGGCGAGTTATCGCTCGTGCAAATACGCGAGGAGCTTTTATGTTGACAGCCGACAAATAATATTCTCCGTCTCTGTTTGAAAAGGTCTCTTTCTCTCTCTCGGGAGAATTAACAATCAAGGATTAAGCGACGCTTTTACGCGTACGCGAATTATTGCCGATGCTTAGCCTGTCGTTTATCATCAAGAGTTGGCGAGAGAAGAATGTGTATATACCGTCGGCTGGTAAATCAATTATAATCGTTAGGTTTGCTTGATTTGGCTCTGGCGAGATGAAATTTCCGTGCCAAAATAAAGGCGAGAGAAATGTTTTTAGGATAAGAACAAGGATAAACGCAACGTCGCTCCGAGCAAATATAACCGAGCGAGTGTCCAGTGGTTTATAACGCGTATAATCATTTGCTTTTCTAATGGTATAAATAGAGGCTTTAAACGGCGAATTAAGCTACGAGCAAGCGAAATTATTTGATATCGGATATAATTCGAGGGGAAAATCAGCATGACAGTAGTAGATGATACGGGTTATGTACAATGACGAGGAGCGAGAAATAATTATTCGTCGGATATTGACGTTTATGGTAGACGGGCGAAATTCCTATATTCTCAGAATTGCGTACGCCCGCGAAATTGTTCCGCGTATCGAACAAATCAGGCTTTGCTTTTTAAACGTTGACCGTGTCCAGTCACATTGTACTGTTCGAAAGCTTGACGTTTCTTTTTTTTCCAAGGATGAATCGAAAATTTGAAAATAACCGAAGCTCGTTCAATTAAGGTGGCCGAAAACAAGATTCTTTGCAGGGGGTAACATTTAAAAGTATATTGTCAGCAGCTTTCGCGAAGCCACTTACAGGGCGTTAAATCGCGAGGAACATATACGCCTTCAATTAAGTTTAATTAAACGGGGTAAGTCGCGCGTAAAAGTAGATTGGAGCCGGTGCAAAATGTTTTTTCTTTCCACCATTATACAGAGTTTTCTTAAGCTAGATCCTTTGCTTCTTCTTAAATATTCCGGTGCAAAGTTGTGTTATTTAAAAAAAAATTATAAAAACGTCTCAAAAAGCGAAAACAGTTCGTTACAATTATTAAATCAAACCAAGCGTGGCCCAGACGGCCTTGAACGGCCCACGGCTTTGTTGCGATCGCTCGTCTTTAAACTCATTTTCTTTGGCGCATCTCTTATACACGTCTCCCGACCATTTATCTCTCTCCCTCGGCAAGTTCAATAATTAATTAATTAGATAGGCCGGAGGAGGGGAGAAGTGCTGGTGCATCGATACAAACCCAGAGCCCACCTTTCTGCAACCTTCCCTAACTCCTCCCACCTCCCCTTCTTCCTTTCATCCCTCGCGCGAGAAGTCTTTTCCAGTTTCTCTTCCAGCCCCGCACAGATACACACACATATTCATCCTTTTCTGTCTTTGAGAATAAAACGAGAAAGCGAGTGTGCGAGAGCGAAGTAATCGATAAGCTTTTATCGAGCTGATTAATTAACGAGAGAGAGAGAGAAGCGGCTCTCTTCTCGCGAGCGAGCGACGTTTTACGAGAAAGACAGATAGAACTCCACACCCTCGCTTACCCCCGCCCCTTGCCGGCCCGTTTTCTTCTTCTACTTCTTCCTTTCAACGCCAGTTTCCTCTCTTTCTCGTCGATCCGGCGCGCTAAAACCCGCGCCCTTGTCTTCTCCTCCTCCCCTCCTCCTATATATCGAGGCTAAAGAGCCGAGTCTTGTCGATTCTTCTCAAAGACGCCGTTGGATTACTATTAACGTCTATGGAGGCACCGAGATTTCGACGATGAGATGGCTTCTCGGGATCTCGCGTAAATATCCAACAGCTTCTCTTGTAAGCGTGTGGCTGTTGATCGGGAAAGTTTTTTCCCCCTTTTTTCTTTTTTTTTTAAACTCGGAACTAACCTCGATCCTATTATTCTATTACGACGGATGAAAGAGCTTCGTTAAGAGTAAATAATTTTAAAAGCTCAACACACAAAGCCGCCCTTTGATTTTATCCAGGGGGAGCTTGATGGCCAGCAGAGGAGTGGGCTCGGGCAAATTTTATTTAACTTTGCCAAAATAAATAATATCGGCTTTCGTCGTCGACTTCGGCCGTACGTAGCGCTTCCCTCGCAGTAACGCATTTCCTAAAGGAATTCAATTGTCCGCAAACGAATCGATCGCCGCCACTTATAAACTGCCCGACGCCGCGTGTTTAACTTCAAATTGGATTAGAAAATAACGAGAGCTGAATTTTGTTTATGCCTGTATGGACAAGCGCGCGTGCGTGGGTGTTTTTTTTTAACTTTATTTATTCATTTTATTTTTTTTTAAAGGAAAAAAGTGTCATTCTGTAACGTATTTATGCGAGATTTCCATAAATCGATTGGCGCACAGCCTCGATCGCAGCTGCATTCAGGCCGACACGTGTTCCGGGCTTATAATAATTTTAAATAAACCCTCGCGTAGAAATACACCGCCGGGAGTATTTGCCATAAGGACTCCATCAATTATGTAATCGATGCAAGTCAATTGCAGAATTTTTTTTCTCTCTCTCTCGCGTGTGCGCGTATATATGAATGGTCGTATTTCAACTGTGAGAAGTGCCATTTTTAGGCAGCCAAAAGGGGACTCGTCGTTTATTTTTCTTTTTTTTTTTCAACAGTTTAATATTTGCATTAAGAATCGATAAAGCGGAAAATCGGGCTGATTGTTAGTTTTTTTTTAAAATATAGTCTATAACAAATGGTATAAGGCAGCAGCGATAGTTAACGCGTATAGCTTGGCTAAAGTAGATTGGGATTAAAGTTTTAACAATGCTGATCCAGTTTTAATGTTTTTACACGTCGGCCGGCTTAAACGCAAAAACGATGGCTCGAGAGAGGCGAGCTTTATGGCTGGATAAATGGTTTTAACTGACCATTAGTACTCTACGAATGGCCGCTACTACTTTTGTTTGTTTACCCCCCTCTATCGCTCTGCCGATGGTTTCGATGCTTGAAAAATTTTCAAGCTAAAAGACAAAAGCATCTTCGCTGGTCGTTATTCCAAACGTCGCAGTGTAACGGTGGTTGTGTAGAACAGCGAATATGTCTAGATCCATAATTAATTACGATGGAAAGCTCCATTTTCATAAAAATAAAAACTTTCGATGGCCGGGGCATTAACGTTAACGTGCCCTCCTAAAAGCGAATCCTTTATCTAGCTTACAGCAAGATCATACCGCTCCGAGCAATTTTCCCTTTTGTGCCTTCACGTAGTTACGAAAGTTAAGAGTTCTTCTCTCTCTCGCTAACGCAAACTGTTATCTCTTTTTTTCTCTCTGCTTTTTTTCCTTTTATTCTATACAAAAATGATTTTTACATACAAGCATTGAGAGGGCTACTAGTGCTGGCAGCAACCGTGTGGTAACCTGACTTCTCGAATCTCGCGATGACTGAAAGACAGATTTTTTCGAAAAAATCTCGCTTGGTTTGATCGGCTGAAGCGGAAAAAGAGCCTCGAAATTTCTCAATTTTCTTTGTCACTCTTGATTCCTTTTTTTTATATTTTTGCTCGACCTCAAACGCCGATGTTTCGTTTGTACAGCATAACTTTTTTTTTAGACCTTCCCACTTGATAAAAGCCTAACAGAAAAAGAAAACCGAGTGCTTCAGTCACAAACGTTTTAGCCCTCCACATTGCTCGCAGTATAGTTATTTGAAATACGTGAGCTAAAGAGAGTTTAGATCCGTAAAATTAGAAAGAGTCGCTGTGAAAATAGCATGAATACGGAAAAAAGAAGAGACTCCGGCAGGCGTAGGGTAAGATAATAGTCGATGAATAAAAGAGAGAATAAGAGGCGCGCTTGCCGAGAAGAGAAATGAAGAATTTTCCCCTCCTCGTGAATAATTCCCGATCTCCCTCTCTCTCTCTCTCTCTCTCTCGCAACTCTCGGTAACGTGAAAGTGTAACTCGTACGTGCATATCGTCCTCGCTTTTACCACTAACCGGCAGAATGGAAGTAGAAGCTTCAAGAGGGGGAGGGGGTGGAGAAGAAAATCGATGAGCGAGAGCACGTGATGTAGGTGAAAGGGGTGCGAAGAAATGAAAGAGAGCCCGTAAAGTCGCGCGCTCGAGAGTCTTGAAGCCAGTGGAAAAAAATTACCATGGTGCAGATAAGGGGTTTCTTTATCGGGCTAGAGGTACACGGCGTAAACAAGCCGGGGGATCGCGTGCGCTTCGTCGTCTACCATCTCTTTATACTTCCGTAGTCAACGCTAAAGTCCCATCGACAACGTTGCTCGAGGTTTTAACGTGACGATGAAGTCCGTGGGAAATGTGTTGTTTTTCCTCCTCCCAGTTGGCGATATGACGAATTGTGTTGGTGAGCTGTGTGTTTTGAATTATTTAGCTTTGCGGATTCGATTGCGTAAGAATTACAGCTTGGTGCTTTGAAGATGGATTGAGTTGAAAAATTGCTGAGTTACGGTATGAGTATAATCGCTCATAGTTGCGAGAGTGAAGCTGGGGTCGTACTATGATTGGTGTATTGCAATTTTTTTTCGATTTATTCGTTCGTGAAATTTTTAGATTAAATATTTTGTTAGCCTTGGGATACGGTGCGCGTTGCATGTATTTCCCCCCGTGGATAATTTATTTGAGCTGCGTTCAACTGGAACATTTTTGATGCGAGCCCCCCCCCCCCCAAAAGAGTGAAGTTTAAAAAAAAATATTAAAAAATAAAAATAAATCACAATTTTAACGGCCGGAATTATGTTGATAAAGATGATAAATTGCAAATGCCAGTTCTTTTTTTCTCCCATAATACCATATCCAAAGATGTAACTCGCTCGTACATTACGCAAGACAATTAACGCTCGCTAACAAGCAACCTACCATTCGCGCACACGCCGCATTCTTCATACAAAACCCCCTAATCAAAACGTGAAAATCAAGCGCGCGTGCGCATCAATTCGCATTCGGCGAACGAATATTTTTTCCTTTTTAAAGAACCAACAGTAAAACGCAATTGGCGGGCAGAGGAGGAGGTGGCGGGAAGTGGCATTGTAACGCACACATAATCCGCGTGACTGGAAAGGCATAACGCACACAGTCGGCGGTCGCGCGCCAAGGGACACAATTGAATTCCCGCGCTGTACCACCACTCTCCGTATGGCAAAGAGGTGGACGGGCGGAGGTGAGGGGGCAGAGAGGCTCGTTAGCCGGGCAAATTCAACGCGTGTCCCTATCGCAGTATATACACCCCTCGACACGCGAAAACTCGGCGCGAAAACACTTGCGCTACACCTCTGGCGTTGGGCTCATTAGAGCGAGCCCTTCCCCCCCTCTCCTACGTGAGCTCTCCCTCGCTCTCAGGCTCATAAATATTCAACCTGCGATTCCCGTTTCTCACGGCATCAGCCGGTCTACATGAGTTTTTCCGGTTTTTCCTCTTTATTTTTTTTCTTCTTTTTATGGTGGATACAAAAAAAAAAGTTAAGAGTCGCGAGCGATTTTTCCGTGAGTGTAACGAGGTTGTTTATTAGGATACGTTTTAATTCGATGCTTTTTCGAATGTGCGTGTGTGCGTGCGGGTATGGGTTTTTTACTTTTAATAATCATCTTGCGTTGGGAATCGACGTTGTGGAGTTAAGTAGTGGAACTTTTGATGGCGAGTCGCGATGCTTAACCTCGTTTGTGGAAAAGTGAAAAAGTTCGCGTGCGCTTTTGATGTTGTGGTGAAAAAAAAAAGGAAAAAATTAATAAACGCGGGTTGGCTCGAGCAGCGAGATTTATGGAAAACATGGAAAATTTTTTTTTTAATCGGCTACTGTTAACGGGACTTGTTTTAATTACGTTTGCTTACGGGATTATACACAGGCATTTATGGATCTTGATGTTTTTATAATTTTACGTCTTGCTTTAGTTACGGTTATAATGTTGTAAATGTGCTTGGTTGATAGCTTTATCGGCTTATTTATTTATGTCGTATATAGTTTTTATTTGAATACACATTAAAGTTTATACGCCTGTGTATACAACGTAACTTTTATAGGGGTAATTAAAATTGTGTATACAGAATACTACTGTAGAACTGGTAATTAATAATTATTTATTGTTTTGACACTTTTAATTCAGTTAACATTGAAAAAGAAAGATTGTAAACGAAAATTTATTCAAGAGCATTTTGTGCGCTGATTAATACATTCTACATGTCAACGCCATAAATTAAGCTGAATCATTGAGGAGAAATAAAGTCCACAGCGTCGTGGACGCATGAGCACATCAAAGACGATATTTTCCGCAACAAATACCATATCACGAATACATCACCTAAAAAAGAAAGGAAGTAATAAGATATATCCATCAAGCAAAAAGTGTCCGTCAGTTCGGCAGAGAGAGAGAGGGAGAAATAGAGCTCAACTCGATGGAGCGTTAGATTTCGGCAGGAAGCCGTTCTCGGAACGCCTCGTCTCGAATATCAACTTATGCCTGGGTAGAATTGTATATTTCGCTATTTTCTGAAAATGAAATATAGAAATATACAAAGTTAAATGTTAAACTACAAATTTTTTTATTTAATTTTTATAAATATGCGTTAAATAATAATAATTTCGACAACGGACACGCGACGTATCAAAAAATTTTAATTACCGTTTTTTTCTCACTTATCAGAAGTTTAATAGATTTTTCATTCGTGGCAGTGATAAACATAATTAAGATAATTCCAATTAATCAATATATGGTGTTTGCAGTTATTCAAATAACGATAAGTCTGTATAAACGTATAAACAAAATCGCTCGTATCAATACTAATAATTTAATAAAATTATTTATCTTCATAAAATTAACACTTTCGCGCACACACGTTCGACCGTTTATTTATCAACATCAAGCGTATCAATCCATTCGTTGAAAGAAAAAAAAATATCGAGAAAGATAGGGAGCGTAGAAGAACGAGAAAGAGAGTAGGAAAAGAGAAGAAGGAGCAGCGAGCTTATAGGTATAAACGGAAGGGTACCTTTTGTCCCAAGGCGATCCCGAAGTAGGGCAGTCGATAAAAAACGCCACGTTGAGAGAGAGAGAGAGAGAGAGAGCGAGCGAGTAGGGGGGCAGCAGTAGGGAAGAAAAGAGGAGAAAGCGAGGGAGAGAAAGAGAGAGATACGTTTTTTCTCCTCTCTTTTTCTATTCCTCTATCTGCGTCTATCTCTCGTTGCTCGAGCGCTCTCTTTTGACGTTCCCGCCACCCTCGCGAAAAGCTCCTTTTCCCCATTCTTCCGGTCGGTAGGATGACGTTGCCGGTCCCGGGGCTCTGCTGCTCTCCTACTGCTCCTCATCCCCCACTTATGCCCGTTGGCCCAGCCGGAAATGGCGATTCCCTGCTCGTCCGCCGGCAGAGCTCTCTCTCTCTCTCCTCCTCGTCCACGTGGCTGCAATTGTGCGAGCGAGAGATCGCGCGGAAATGAGCGCCTGCCCCTCCCCCACCCCCGCTTCTTCTACACCTCGACTTTAGTGCGCTGGCAAAGCGGCTTCGTTTTCGACGGACCGATGGCTCGATTCCGGCCGTTGTTATCTGGAGGCTCTCGTTCGATGGGAGAGCTAACCTCCTGTCCTCTTCCCCCCCCCCCCTATTCTATACCCTTCGCCCCGCCTCGCTTCTACATCGCCGTTATCGGCTGATTGTCGCGCGAATATCGGACGCTTTCTCTCTCTACGCGCCTGCGTTCGACCTACGCTGCTGTTGCTGCTTTTTTTTTGGCCTCCCACTCCAGCACGCTCTTCTCGACCTCCCCCCCAGTCTCTTCTTTATATCGTTGCTTTTTCTACTTGTTTTTTATTTGGTTGGGGAGAGGGAGGATCGTCGATTCGGTTCTTCTCGTTCCTTTATTTTCGGCCGGGGCTATTTGTCATTTATCGGCGTTAGGTAGAGGTCGAGCTTTAAATCGGCGCCTCTTTTTTTCTAAGAGACGTCGTTTGGGCTGTGTCTGTATGGATCTTTGTTCGTCCCGCACTGTCTTTCTCGCTTGTGCTCTTTGGGCTTGCTGCTGCTGTTGTTGTTGTGATGCCGAAGCGAGTTCGTTAAAGCTCCCTCCCTCTCTCTTCTCTCGCCGCTAATGGAAATTTGCTTACTTTTTATCGAGCCTGGATTGATTGCTCGGCTCGGAAAGAGACGATGAATTGATGACCCAATCGGCGCTTTGTGATTCGGAGATCCGAGGCAAAAGAGGAAGGGGGCATTAATTAGTCGGTGCTCTGATTCGTGATTTATACATTTTTTGCCGCTAAAGAATTCGTTAGCGTGTGTTTCGCTCTTGTATGTAGATATCGTAAAAAAAGGGGTAGAAGCTTATTGTGCGTTCGATTGGAAGTTTATAGTAATAGGGTTTAATTTATTATATTCGGAGGAATAACGCAAAAAAATTGGATTACCCATTATGCGAATGCTCGTTTTGCGAAATCATCGTAATAGCGTTAAGGTAATACGGTCAAGGATAATTATACGAATTAAGTATATAATTTTGGAAATTTGAAAGCAGCATTATTAAGCGTAATTGGCAGCGCGAGATTGAACGCGGACCGGGCTGGAATCCGGTTGCTTTTTAATTTTGGTAAATGCGTTTCGCGAGAGCAAAGACAATGTTTCCTTTTGGAAGATATACAGCATAGCCGATGCGTTGTTTGGAAATAAGCCGTGTTTTAACCTTAAGCGCGGCATATTTTCACGAAACAATGCTCGCGCCGTTATTATTGCGATCGTTAAATGCGCCATTCCCGCAGCTGCGGAGGGGTATAAATTTTCACGGTTTTAAATAAAACAATCGAGAGTCTCGCAAAAATTCGTTACGATATATATGTAAATTAACGTTGTTCCTTTGATTCTTGTTGCGCCAACTGCGTAAGAGCAGTCATACTCTCTCGCTCTCTCTTCTTTGTGCATAAAAGCGTTTGTACAACGAGTTTATACATAAATATATATTTTTTACAAAGTGCCCTCGCGGATTGTTTATTTGGCCGGTAAATTTGAAAGTTAAAGTGACAGTTTTTCGTTTAGCAAGCCGAGAGAGCCGGCATTATTTTGTAAATCACTGAATTTCTCGCGGACACTTTTGTTGATTTTCAGGCGGAAAATATTCAATATTGGCTCGGATTTTATTAAAAGTTCGATTTGCGCTCGAAAATATAAATAAACTGCATGGAAACTGACTCTCGATTATAATTTAAAAGGAAAGAAAATAATAATCCATCAATCACTTATAATAAAAAAAGAGAATAAAAGAAAAATCTCATTAACTTCAATGCGTGGCCTAACGAATCAGAACGCGTTATCAGGCTTATTACACGTTGGTCCTGAAAATAAAGTAGAAAACGAGAGAGAGAGAGAGAGCCACTCGATATTCATGCGTTTTCGAAGCGAAGTCCAACTCCCATCATAAATTCAAATGCGCTAGAAGTTGCTAAAGAGAGAGAGAGGGAAGGGAGGCAATCCCGTTGAATCGAGCAGGACGAGCGAAAGGTAAAAGTGAATATTCCGAATTTTAGCGAGGCCCAAGCGTCGAAGAAGGAAAGTAGAAAAAGAAAAAATATCAATTTGCCAGAAAATACTTGAATTACGGGAGGGAGCGCGCGTAGCGAGTATTCAACTACCTACGCCATATAACGCGCTAGAGTCCATCGAGCCGCATTTGCTTTTCGAATAATCCAATTTGCGTGCATGTGTCGGTGAATTACGTCCGGTACTCCCTCCCCTTACTCGACCCTTCACCTCGTTCGACCGGCAAATTACCGTAATTCAATATCTCCGTTCTTTCTCCAAGCCATCGTTGCTAATTAACGAAAACGCGAAATGGAAACAGCGCGTGGAATGCCTGTATCATCTGGATTTCGCTGGTCGAACTATACGAGCTTGGGAATATGTGCTCGCGCGTGTTGGGCCACTACGAAATTTATCGATCGTCGGATGGACGTTTGATAGTGTAAAGTTGGATTCCGTCTTTTTTTCCTTTTTTTTTTTGATGTTGCGTTGTATAAGGAGGGCGCAGTTATAGAGGCTTGTTTTATTCATCGTTACGTAATACTTTAATTAGAGGCTGGCAGGCAGCTTGGGTACTTGATGTATTACTGCAACTTCGGGAGAGCTGTAAGAGAGAGCCGCTGAAATGTATGGATTTTTCGCTGGGCAGAGCGAAATTTTGATATATATACAGCTTATAAATTTTCGCGGAAAATTGGATGTCGAATGGAACTGGGTTTTCGGGAATTTTAAGATTTTTTTACGAATTCGCTAATCTCTCTCTCTCTCTCGTGTATTCTTAACTTTGTAATTTATTGTAGCTCGCGTTGATTCTGATATTCGCGGTCGAAAGCAATTTCGACGGCACGTTTATTTTGAGAAACGAGAGAAAACACGCCAAGTCACGCTGACCAAATTTAAAAAGAAAAAAAAACTTATGATATTCCCCAAAAAATTTATACATTCCTCAAAAGTGAGCTATGGATTTCCGGCGATATTCAGACGTGGCCTTCGGACCAATCCATCTTGAACAGATGCATTCCGTCACTTATATATACCAAATCAGGCAGGAGATGAGATTTGATTTTTAGCCTTTCGATGGAATGCATCTCTCAAAGTCTCGCTCATAAGAATCTCCGTTCACGTACTGGGTCAGCTGCTATCCTTGCAAGAGGCAGCGAGGAGAAAGCCCGAGCATATACGCCCACGGCCTACGTAAAATCTAAATAAATCGCCGTTTACACCGACTGCTTTCGAAAATCTCGAAAACACTTACACCCACGCACTCGCCTCTCCTCCGGACCATCAATATACCTCCCTCTCTCTCTGTCTCTTTATCTCGTACTTACGTCACTCCTGCTTCGCAAATACATCGCATCAACAAAGTCACGTCTCTCGATATCGTGCCAAGTTGATCAACTTACTCATCCCCGGCCTGCCCTTATTTTTTTCTCATCTCATGTCTCGATCACTAAGCGCTCAGTAGTAAGAGAGAGACAGTCCAAGCTTAATCCGAAGCGTCAAGCTAGTCCGCTGTTTGCCATCTCGTATACGTGCCCGCCTGTGTGCGTTATACGTACAACGGGCTCGGTCTAACATCGGCGAGGCGAAGCGCAAGGCGAGACAGACAGAGCGCGAGCGTATAGCCTCCGCAATCGCGCCTATCAAAACGTGCCAAACGACAATTGCGAGAGAGAGGATTGACGCCGGTGGGGAGAGCACCTCTCTACGTGTGTGCGTTTCTGTGTGTGTGTGCTGCGTGTGCTAATACGGCCTTGAATCCAATCATCATCCTGCCGTGTACACCGTCCAGCGCACTCTCTCTCTCTCTCTCTCGCGCCGAGAGCCCAATCGAAGCTTCATGCTCCGGCTATTGTTTACGAACTCCTCCGTCCTCTCACCCCCCTGCCACCCACCGTACACATGAATACATGCGTATAAGTATCGGCACGAGCGCGTGGGTGGAGAGATGGCGCCTGCTCGATATGAGAAACCGCCTTTACCACCGTCGGATTTTGATAAACACCCTCTCTGTCTCTTTTGCTGCTGTGCAACCTTTTCTTCCTCGTCGAAAAATCGGATTGGCATCTTTTCCCTCCAATTCAGCCCCTCTCTCTCTTTTTCTCTACGGAATCTCCTTCTTATCATTTTTTTTTGTTAACCTACCCGGAAGGCTTTTCACAACCCAGCTACTACTGCTTGGACGCTTCCACTTCTGCTTCTTTTTGTCGTCCTTTTTATTGCGCAAAGTACGAGGAGAAGCATTTTTCGTGCCTACAGCTGCGCCTGCGCGCGTCCCGCATAATTTTCTTCCCTTTTATATCGCTCATACGAGCCTCGAGTGTACACGAGTGCTCCTCCTCGTTTTGATTCGAAAGAGCAAAGATACACGTATAAATAAGTATAAGTAAATTTTACAACAAAATTTTAGAAAATTTACTATACTGTATAGGTTTTGGGGGACAGACTCGAAATATATTAAA